>CAUYPK010107281.1:0-16116 GCA_963574355.1 Loris lydekkerianus | reverse complement strand
AGAGGAATTATAGGATCAAATGGCAGGTCTATTTTTAGGTCTCTAAGTATTCTCCAAACATCCTTCCAGAAGGGACGCATTAGTGGGCATTCCCACCAACAGTGTAGAAGTGTGCCCTTTCCTCCACATCCACGCCAACATCTCTGGTTTTGGGATTTTGCTATGTGGGCTACTCTTATTGGGGTTAGGTGACATTTCAAAGTAGTTTTGATATGCATTTCTCTGATGATTAAGGATGATGAGCTTTTTTTCATGTGTTTATAGATTGTGCATCTATCTTCTTTAGAGAAGTTTCTCTTCAAGTCCCTTGCCCACCCTGAGATGGGGTCATGCGTTCTTTTCTTACTAATACGTTTGAGTTCTCTGTGGATTCTGGCTATTAGACCTTTATCGGAGGTATTTAATATAACCTGCAAATATTTTTTCCCATTCTGAGGGCTGTCCACTTGTTTTACTCACTATGTTCTTGGCTGTGCAGAAGGTTTTTAGTTTGATCAGGTCCCAGTAGTGTATTTTTGAAGCTGCTTCAATTGCCTGAGGAGTCCTCCTCATAAAATATTCACCCAGGCCGATTCCTTCAAGAGTTTTCCCTGCACTTCAAGTATTTTTATAGTTTCATGTCTTAAGTTTAAATCATTTATCCAGTGAGAGTCTATCTTAGTTAATGGTGAAAGGTGTGGGTCCAGTTTCAGTCTTCTGCAGGTTGCCAACCAGTTTACCCAGCACCATTTGTTAAATAGGGAATCTTTTCCCCACTGAATGTTTTTGATTGGCTTGTCAAAGATCAAATAACGGTAAGTAGCTGGATTCATCTCCTGGTTCTCTATTCTGTTCCAGACATCTACCTCTCTGCTTGTGTGCCGGTACCATGCTGTTTTGATCACTATTGATTTATAGTACAGTCTCAGGTCTGGTAGCGTGATTCCTCCTGCTTTGTTTTTATTGCTGAGTAATGTTTTGGCTATTTAAGGTTTTTTCTGATTCTATATAAAACGAAGTATTTTTTCAAGATCTTTAAAGTATGACAATGGAGCTTTAATAGGAATTGCATTAAAATTATATATTGCTTTGGGTAGTAGGGACATTTTAACGATGTTGATTCTTCCTAGCCATGAGCGTGGTATGTTTTTCCATCTGTTAACATCTTCAGCTATTTCTTTTCTTAGAGTTTCATAGTTCTCTTTGTAGAGATCTTTCACATCCCTTGTTAGGTATATTCCCAAATATTTCATCTTCTTTGGCACTACTGTGAAAGGAATAGTCCTTGACTGTTTTTTTGGCTTGGTTATTGTTGGTATAGATAAAGGCTACAGATTTATGGGTGTTGATTTTGTAGCCTGAGACATTGCTATATTCCTTGATCACTTCTAAAAGTTTTTTAGTAGAATCCCTAGTGTTTTCCAGATATATGATCATATCATCTGCAAAGAGTGAAAGTTTGATGTCTTCTGACCCTATGTGGATACCCTTGATCGCCTTTTCTTCCCCAATTGCAATGGCTAAAACTTCCATTACAATGTTAAAGAGCAGTGGAGACAATGGGCAACCTTGCCTGGTTCCTGATCTAAGTGGAAATGATTTCAATTTAACTCCATTCAATACAATATTGGCTGTGGGCTTGCAACCCAGTGGTTCTTGATCCTTGACATGCCACAGGATCACGTGAAGAGTTTGCTGAAACCCATGTTGGTGCTCCTTATATCCAGAGTGTGGATTGAATTGTTTTGGTGTGAGGCCCAAGAATCTATGTTTCTGTGTGGTGTGGCCACTACTCAGGACCACCCTGAGAGCCTCTCACTTAGGGTACTGGGAAGGAGTCGTCTGTGGTTCAGGGTCTTGGGGAGTGGGTGGTGTGAGTTGGTCAGCAAGAGCTTAGTAGGGAAGGAGGTGGGAAAAGGTGTAAAGTGCTGCTCATATGAGTAGCAAATTCCTGCCGTGTTGAATGTTAGCGAAGTTGTTGGTACTAATTAATTTCATTAATGAGAGTCACTTACATTTAGGAAGGGCAGTAGATTTGGTTGTTTCTTAGTCCTGGTCTTCCCTTTCTCAGATGGTTCCTGGGTCTTGTTTGGGCCTGTGCCTATGTCTTCCCTTTGTATCAAATAACTCTAGAGAATCATACGCTAACTGGCTCCCAGAAATGAGAAGAATGATGAGACAGCATATAAGATTTCTTGGAAAAGTTGTCTCGTCAATCAAGATCACCATCCTAATACAAACCTCACGTTAACTTGGCTTTCACCTGTTCAGATTTTGTAGCAGTTTGGGGCAGTGCTGGGGTTCAAATATACCTTTGCATATTTATGAAGAGTTTACAAAACAAATCAATGAGTTTAGGCTGTTGGCCAAGACATTTAAATTACTTAATGGAAAACTTCTTTTAAATTATTTCAGTACTGCCATTTATACATAATTGATTTGGTGACTAGAAATAACTCTTACCTATTCACTTACATAAGTTACTTTTAACTTATTATTACAATTGCTAAGGAGTCATTGATTTAGAAATATATAATACAGATTTCTTCACTCATTCAGGCAGAGTCATTGGCTTTGTTTTTAAATGTAAAGTATAAAATTATACTTAGTCATCATTTTCTACGAGTTTTGATCTCAGCACTGTTTGGGGCGCTCAGGTCTGCCCCTGAGTGAGCACTAGTGACCTGGTATAGAGTTCAAGGAGGAAAGTGTGGCCTCTTAAGGTGTTCTCTGTTTTGCTTATAAAGCACATTTTCAAATGTTACTTTCTTTTGAATAATGACTTGTGCTCAGATTTTCCTAGAACAAAACACCCTAGCAGGTAAAAGATTTAAGAGATCTAGGGCATGCTTAATGAAATGCAGCAGAGTGGAAAATATCCTGTCTTGTCAGCTCAAGGAAATTATAATTTTCTGATGTACTAATTAAAAGAAATTATGTTATTTAAAGAGTGGCTGTTATATAGGCATTAACTGATTAGGAATAGATTTTAGTGTTTTATAAAATTATGTGTTGAAGTTTCTGTCCGTAGGAATTAAAATCTGTAAACTAAAGAATGCTTTTGGAAGCAAATGGGAAGCTGGGTTAGAATTTTGCTGCTTCTTTTTGACCCTTGTCCTCTTGCTGTGAAGATCAGCCTCAGTCAGACCACTGGGATTGGGGTGAAGGCTTTAGTCAGCTCCCTGCGGTGGGCGGGTCAGACACCTTGGCTTTGAAAAGTTACTTTTTGCTGAGCAAGGCCAAACTTTCAGGTCCAACTGCAGCATGAGAGTTCAGGGTCCTGTTGGTTAACATGGTGCACTTGAAAATGGCCCGTGGCTCCTCCAGACATCCCTCCTGTCTGTGTGTGTGACCGTGTCTGAAATCCTGGATGGTCACCAATGAATCTCACCTGCTGCTGCTGCACTGATTGGCAGGGAGATTGGTTTCCGCGTAGTATTTCTGATAACATCATCCTTTGTGTTGAAGAAGAGGTTTGGCAGGTTAAAGGGGGAAATGCAGAGAAGTAAGCCAGGCTGGGAGAGCACCACTGAGGCAAAGGGCAAAGCATCTAGATGAGACGGACACCCAGGGAAACTTTCTCCACCAGCCAGAGAAGGGAATGTGGTGGCTTCTCATGGGGGCCAGAGTGGGCAGCACTCTGGGAGGGCTTCTGGGGCCTGGAGGAGAGCAGCCCTGGCCCCACATCCTGGGCCGGCTCTGCTGAAGGTACAGCAGGGAGTTCAGTGAGTGCACACAGGGCAGTGACACATGGAGCCCAGCGAGTCCTGACAGCGAGCCCAGAGAGTATACACAGGGAGCCCAGAGAGTGCACACAGGGAGCCCAGAGAGTGACACACAGAGAGCCCAGAGAGTGCACGCATGGAGCCCAGAGAGTGCACACAGGGAGCCCAGAGAGTGCACACATGGAGCCCAGAGAGTGGCACACAGGGAGCCCAAAGAGTGACACACAGCCCAGAGAGTGCACACAGAGAGCCCAGAGAGTGCACACAGGGAGCCCAGAGAGTGCACACATGGAGCCCAGAGAGTGCACACAGAGAGCCCAGAGAGTGGCACACAGGGAGCCCAGAGAGTGGCACACAGGGAGCCCAGAGAGTGGCACACAGGGAGCCCAGAGAGTGCACACATGGAGCCCAGAGAGTGACATACAGAGAGCCCAGAGAGTGCACGCATGGAGCCCAGAGAGTGCACACAGGGAGCCCAGAGAGTGCACACAGGGAGCCCAGAGAGTGCACACATGGAGCCCAGAGAGTGGCACACAGGGAGCCCAGAGAGTGACACACAGGGAGCCCAGAGAGTGCACACAGAGAGCCAAGAGAGTGCACACAGGGAGCCCAGAGAGTGCACACAGGGAGCCCAGAGAGTGACACACAGGGAGCCCAGAGAGTGCACACAGGGAGCCCAGAGAGTGCACACATGGAGCCCAGCGAGTGCACACAGGGCAGTGACACAGGGAGCCCAGAGGGAACCAGTTTATTTTATGCTTTTATTTTAGAAGTTTCTTTCCGAGTTTAACTGATCTTGAAATAGAACTAAGGAATACATCTTAAACTAGGTATTTGGGATTTACATGCTTCCTGCATAATTTTGTTCATACTCCAGGTTAGGTTGTGGAAAGCTCTTCAGGAGAACCTTCATGTGGTTAAAAGCATCATCAGCATTCCCATCACTATCCAGTGGTGTTCAGGTTATGTGCAGCCAAGGTCTTTGTGTTTTGGAAAAGGAGTCTTTAATTAGAGTTTACTTGTGTTTTTCTAGGTAGCCCAGCCATGACCCACAGGAATTTGACTTCCTCCAGTCTGAATGACATTTCTGATAAACCAGAGAAGGACCAGGTAAGCACAGAATTCTTGCTTCCTTGAAATGTGACACAGTGTACATGTGAAAGGTATTGGGAGGGACCAGAGATGGGGGCCACCTCCCTCACACCATACCCTTCTGTGCAGAGAGGGGGTCTGTGCTTTTCTGAAGGAGCCTGGAATCAGAAGAGCAGAATGGGTCTTGACTCCAGCCCTTACACATGCATTCACTTGGGCAGTTTGCATCTTGGAGCTACAGATGTCTCAGCTTTAAAATACTAACAATCTCAGACTCAGTTTATTGTGGGGATTGGAGGAGCTAATTCCTGAGCAAATTTTCTACTAAAACTATAAAGGCTACGATATGATGACTGTTGGTAAGAATTTGGGGGGATACTTAAGCCAAAGGTAATGATAGTTAAGTTATCTGACTGGCCATATATTCGTTTGTCTGTTAACACCTCCAGTAGGTAGCCTACTTGAGGTCACGTTTGAATCTCTGCTTTCTCTTAAAGAGAATTGGGTGTAAAGTATGCCTTTTTCCCAGTTGGGCAGGTATCTTATGGAAGAAGAGTATATTTTAAGAATACAGTATGTTGAAATTTGTGAAAGCATGCTTTCTAAATAAAAAAACCTCAAAGCTTCAAAGAAATGGCAGCAGCATGTTTAAAACATGTCAGAAGTCCTCACCTGTTCCCGGCCCTCCATGTCTGCACTGCAATAAAAACCAGAATTTTCAGTGCCTATCTCGAGCCTCCCATAGTCATCAACGTTCATGTTAAGATGAAGCCAGGATGACTTAATTCAGGAGTTTTGTTCTCTTTCTGTTTTTAAGCCACAAAATGAAGGTTAATAAATGTATCATTTTAAGAGCAACTATCGATCTATTGTATCTGTCACACTAGCTGTGGCTCTAAAAGGAGAAAGAAACTCCATTTCTTGTTTCTTACCAGAGTCTGAAGAACAGCTTTGTGACTGATGTGTGATCTGTTCTGCAACCAGAAGTGCAGAAAGCAATAAAACTGATGCTCCTAGTCTCTTGCCTTCTATTTTAGTAACTTCAAATACAAAAGCTCCTGTATCATTTTAGGATAAAAAAAAGAAAAATGGACTTGCAAATAAGATGAAACTATGGTAAACTGGGTTTTTATTTTTAACCTTTTTCTTTGTTTGTTAGGAAAAAAAGATTGCCAGGCTCAAATTTGTTTTGAAAAAGCTTTTATAATTAATTAGTCAGTGTCCTGGAAGTGATCTTGGCAGTAAAGTCCAACTTGCTCTGTGTGCTTGTCCGAGTTGGACCCAAACCTTCCCCTGACCAGGACCGACATTTCTGATCGACTGAGTGTTCTGCCTGGATACGGCCTGAACGGCCTCACCCTGTTGCTTCCTGGAGTGGTGTAGCCTCCCTGGCACAAGCTCTGGGCTTGATGTGTGGAGTCTAAGAGAGCCACGTTGCTCTTTCTGACAGTGAGATGGTGACAACATTTGAGGGCATATTTTATATGAGATTCTGTTTTGGGAAAACAGAAGAAACAAATCTGGGGACTGCACTTTTGTTTCTGTCTTTGCCAAGACTACATACTTATGATTTTAGTAGCAGCTGCTTTATTGAGAAATAGCTCAAAATAGTTAATAGCAGAAGAAGAGCATAGCCAAAGTTTAGGTGATTCAGTGCTTTGCCGTTCCAACTTGGATGTTATATTTATTAAGCCGAAAAACACCTGTGGAGAAGTAGAATAAAAAAAACATGTGGAGCTCATCTAGTTGTAAATCCACATGAATAATCTCTTCTTTTTGTTGCTATGGAGTTTTTTTAAATTATCTGGTTATTTTTCCTAATTATCATAGATGGATTTGCTTTTCTATTCCACTTTATTCCTTTTGTTAATATATTCTTTAAAAAATTGACATACATATAAGATGGGTGCTCAGAAAAATGGAGTTTTTATGTGAATATGGAATCAACCATGAGGATGAGAAGTTACTTTTTCTCATTGTTTTACCTCTTAACTTTAACTCTTATAGTAATACTGTGCTTGCTAGTCCCATGGCTTCAAAGAGTTGACATTTTTCAGATTTATGAATGACACAGTAACATCTCACAGCTACAGTCCCCCCTTAGGGAAGTGTAGTCCATGGCAGCGCTCGGTGCAATAGACGCAGAAATACCTTGCAGCTTCTCAGGGAGCTCCCCTGTCACTGCTTACTGCTGTAGCTTCCAAGATACTCAGTAGTTAACTAGCTCATCTGAGAAGCTACTCCTTAGGCCTAAGGTCAGTTTCTAAAGTATATTATAATCACTTTTAGCACTTAGTGCCTATTATTTATAAAGATACTTGGATGCCTTGATTCTTATTTTTGGAATGTTGGTCTTTTGCAGAAATATACCAAATTTAAATATTTTGTCAGGAGGTAAGAGGATTAAACCGTGTATAGGGATGAAATTGTAAAGCCATGACCACATAAAAATGAAATATAGAAAGGAATAGTCTGTGACTGAATGACCCCTAATTCTATTCTTACACATGTATGATAAAGGAGTAAGTTAATCCATTGTGGCTGGGATGACGCTTTTCATGATCTTGAAGGTATTCTTAACCTCAGGGCTCACATAAAGCTTCCCTTAGCAGTGATCACAGTTTCGTAATCACAGTGACAGCTAACAACAAAAGCATCACCTTTTCCTTTTCACAGCTCAGCAAAACCCTTGCAGTTCATATTTCACTCTCAGAGGGTTACAGTTCTAGGAAAGACCTCTGCTTGCTGAGGTTTAAGACTTGTCTTTAGCATATTTTCAGGGAGCATTGAGACCCACCGTGTCAGGAGGGCTCCAAATGGAATCACACCTGCCCTGTCAGGAGGGCTCCAGATGGAATCACACCTGCCATGTCAGGAGGGCTCCAGATGGAATCACAGCTGCCCTGTCAGGAGGGCTCCACATGGAATCACAGCTGCCCTGTCAGGGGCTACAGATGGAATCACAGCTACCCTGTCAGGAGGGCTACAGATGGAATCACAGCTGCTCTGTTAGGAAGGCTCCAGATGGAATCACACTCCTGAAAACCTGAGAACAAAGTTTTGAGGAGGCAGTTCCATCCTTCATGTGCTCAGTCATTGTGATTTGGTGACTGTGTCAGAAGTCTCTGTCCTGCAGCTTCCTTGCAGCCAGGTGTCCCTTTCACTAGGTGTCCCTGCAGCCAGGTGTCCCTTTCACTAGGTATTCCTGCAGCCAGGTGTCCCTTTCACTAGGTGTCCCTGCAGCCAGGTGTCCCTGCAGCCAGGTGTCCCTGCAGCTAGGTGTCCCTTTCACTATGTGTCCCTGTAGCCAGGTGTCCCTGCAGCCAGGTGTCCCTTTCACTAGGTGTCTCTGCAGCCAGGTGTCCCTTTCACTAGCTGTCCCTGCAGCCAGGTGTCCCTTTCACTAGCTGTCCCTGCAGCTAGGTGTCCCTTTCACTAGGTGTCTCTGCATCCAGGGGTTCCCATGGCCAGGTACCCCAGAGAGAGACTTGCCTAGGGAATAGTCACCTCTGAGCCCCTTTCAAAGGGGATCATCTTGTGCTTAGGCAATTAAGAAAACTGATATTCACCAACTTTTCCCTCTTTATAGAATTTTGGATAATGTAGCTTGCTTTTCCTACTTTACTCTGTCCTCCATCTTCTTAATGCTTAAACAATTGGTGGTTATTAGTAGTGTTTGAGTGGCACAAATATTAATAGCAATTTAAAGAACTCATGTGTTTTGAAATTGGGAAAATTTCATTTCTCCTTTTATTAATGCTGTACTTCCTTGACAGGTTTTTGTCTGTGTCAGAAAGCTAGCACTCCCTTAAAATTAGGTCCTGTCAGCTTTAAGATTAAATGGATACTGCTACATGAAGTAAACTTAACTCCAGCATGTATTTTCAGGTAGGAAAAAAGTGAATCTTTTTTTCACAACATTGAGAATTGTGGTAACTTAAAGTAACTGAGGTTGCAAAAATTTGAACTTCTAAACCACCTCATAACCATATGCTGCTATGGCTTGAGTTCATTCATTCATTCAGAAATGTACCTTCCACGCTAGAAAGTATTCCTTCTCAGTGGTAGGTTCCAGGGGTGAATGGAAAAGGTGCATCAGTGGTGTTTCTGTGTTTTGGGGAAGAGATGGAAAATAACAAAAAGAAGAGAATGAACAGGATGGTCTCACTGAGTGCTGAGTGTTGCCTTGAAAACAAAGCAGAGCACTGTGGAGAAGTAAAGGGATCAGGGTTGGTCAGCAAGGGGAGGGTGAGGGGAGAGGCTTCGGGCTATGCACAGGCAGGAATGAGTGTGGCGTATCCAGGAAACAGAACGGGCCGCCGTGGCTGGATTCGGGTGTTGTGGTGATGAGGTTGGGGGGACAGGCAGGGGACCTTTGCATTTTTATTCTAAGTGCAATAAGAAGCTGTTTTAGGATATTTACTGAAATAGTTGTATATTCTGGTTTACGTTTTTAAAAGATCACTAGAGATGCTGTGTGATAGAGTGGAGAAATTTGCCAAGGTTCTAGATCATCTGTGTTGTTTCTATATGAAGTATTGTACAAGTGCATTGAAACGAGGGCACAGAGACCACAAGAACCAGTTTTGTAATGTGTTAGCTGGAGACATATCTGCACCATAGATGTCTAATGGGAAAGAAAAGGCTTTCCTCATCAAAATAGTTTCCATGTGGTATTAATTAGATTAATAAATGAATATTAGTTATTAACACATTTTAAAGTGCTACAAGTGGGTGAAGAGCATCCAGAGTGGTGAGATTGGGTCTCCGAGGGATTACCTCTATGCCCGCAGTCCTCTTGATGTTGATGTTGGCTGGTGTCAGGGACGCCACCCTGTTAACCTCACATGACCCACGAAACTGGCGCTGGAGGCCTCACTAAGGAATGGGGATAGCAACAAACTTCCTAGTCTTTGTGGCTCAGACAGGAACATCAGGTTGTGTAGGGATAGGGCAAGCAGACATAAGGGTGTCCTGTGCCCACCAGAAACCCACACTCCAGGAGCACTGCGTCCTGTATTCGACTCTTAACACAAGGAACTGCTGTTATTCCGTATCTCACACAATAAACTGGCATGGTTTACATTTGATGTCACTTTTTTCCTCTTTTTAATATGTAGCATCTTGCTTGTATACAAATGCTGTGAATGTACTTAGAACACATTGCAGAGGACAGGAGCCTGCCACTAGCAGTCAGCTCTGATGGGGGATACTCATACATCACAGGCTACCTGCGTCTCACCAAAGCCTGGTGTATTTTCCCTCTTTGCAAATTGTTACAAAAGCAGAATACTGTAATACCTCTGATGAACACTTTAAGAGCATGGTAAAGAAACTTTATATTAGTTGTAAATATGTAGATAGGATCATTTCTTTATCTGCTATCGTAACATGTTACTGACTGTAATTTTTTTTTTGTAATGGTAGGGTTTTGTGATTAAAAAATACTCAAGATTGCTGTAAATTTTAAACAAAGCAAAAAATGAATGAAATAAAAAGTGACAAGTTTTAAATTCTAACCCTTCAGAATAACCACTATTAGCAGAATGGGGCAGGGTCTTCAGGACATTTTTGATGCTTACCTATATATTTATGGAATAACAATTTTCAAATACGCTTTGAAGAGTATTGTCATCTGAAATAGCTCATAAAACAGTCAGCCATCCTGTACATGTTGGGCATATCTGGGGGCTCTACCGCATCTGATTTCCTTCTCAGTAGGGGATCTCTGCAGAGTGAACTCAAGGTCACATCTTTTAAATTCATAGACACCTACTTATTCTTCATAAAGGCTGTGTGTAGTAGACATAAATCATATTTTATTGACATGATTTTCTATTAATAGATATTGAATTACTTTCAATTCTTGTTACAGATAAGCCTCTAAGAAATACTCCTCTTGTAATTTTTTTGCATTATTTCATGAGTATTTCTGGAGGAGAAGTTTTTGTAAGTGGAGTTGCTGGGGCACACTGTAGTACCAATCCAATTACCCTCCCAAAAGATTATGCCAATTGTGTCCTAGATCTTTTAAGCACTTTAATAAATCCTCCTCCACTGCTAGGATACTGTTTGGCACATTTCAGTTTCTTCTTAGGATTCACTCCACTAAAAGCTTAGTGACTCAGCTAAAGTGAAAAAGAGTCTCAGGGACTAGCATCTGCCTCCCAGCTTACTTTGGGGGCTTTTGTCAGCTTAGCGACTCAGCTAAAGTGAAGCATCTCAGTAACTAGCATCTGCCTCCCAGCTTGCTTTGGGGGTTTTCATCAGGTTAGCAACTCAGCTAAAGTGAAGCGTCTCATTAACTAGCATCTGCCTCCCAGCTTACTTTGGGGGCTTTTGTCAGAAACTTAAAATACAGCGATTAAAACTGGGTTTGCTCTCACAGCAGGACTGGGTGTCCGAGCTGGCTAATCATCCATGTTTTGGGGTGAGGAACTGCAAAGTGCAGTGGCTGTGTCCTTGGCCACCTGTGCGTTTCCTGCTGTGCCAGCTAACCGTGTTACCATTCCCAGCTCTTGGAGAGCTTTTCAGGCTCTGTGGGAATTTCCTTGGCAACCAAAAATGGCTTCATCTCAAGAGCCCTTCTTGGTGGTCAGCACTTAGAACAAAAAGAAAAATTGCAAGAAGAGTTGGACGAGTGTCCTCTTTGAAGCCCCAGTCGACACATTTGCAGCTGGGTCCTCCCTTTCTTCCCCTGAGAGTACAGACACCCAAACTGTACAGTTGGTTAAATGAAAATTTTAAACTTTATTTGGAGTGCTTTGTGAGGTGCTTTGAAAGAGTATTGTCATCTGAAATAGCTCATAAAAAGATCAGCCAGCCATTCTGTACATGTCGGGTGCATCTGGGGACTCTACCACGTCCCAGTTTCCTTCCCAGTAGGGGATCTCTGCAGAGTGAATTTATGAAGAGGTCATACTGTGGGGGAAGCTTTTCTTGCTCTTCTTTAGAAAGAGAAGGGAGTCCACTGTTTCCAGCTCCCTCATCTGATTGATCCAGTGGCTGGTTAATTTATTTGTCTCTGCCGAATCTCATGACCTAATCAGTCCCCAGTGGAGCGTCCAGATTTCTTCTTGTGTCGCCACCCCTGGTCTGGTTGTACATCCTGGAGGTGAATTGAATTGAAACAACAGTGCCGTGTTCTCTGCTGCCACCACGTTAAAGCAATAGCAGTGATTTTTTTCTGTCATCTGAAAGCCAGTGGTTCATCATACCAAGCTGGCGTTCCCGCTCAGTCTTCCCCGCATACATAGGTGAGAGGGTAGGAAGGAACTGAGTCATCCTGTGGGAGCCCCTGTAAGCCTCAAAGCTCAAGGTCAGCTGCACACGTTCCACTCAGTGGCTGTGTCTAGTGGTCGGGAGCCATTCCTAGGTACAGAATGATCAACAGGAGACATAGGTTCACACACACTTAGACTGATGCTCTGGGGCTGGTGTGTACCATTGAGTTTAAGAGATTAAGTGTTTTCCCTAAAGTTAAATAGCATCCAAGTGGTAAAATCACATTCTGGTCCTGCTCTCCATGAATGTCATCAACTCTGGCTACCTGCATTAGGGTCTCATTTAGGTCCCAAGCTGCAGTGAGGCAGACAGCTGCCCCCCTGATAGCTTCTGGCTTTTGGCTTGTCTTTGAGGCACACATCATGCTAGACCAGGGTTACTATATTTTAAAAATTCAACAATTGAAGGGCACCACCTGTGGCTCAAAGGAGTAGGGTGCCAGCCCCATATGCCAGAGGTGGCGGATTCAAACCCAGCCTTGGCCCAAACTACAAAACTGCAAAAAAAAAAAAAAAATCAACAAAATAAATTTATAAGGGTCTTAAGGTGACTAGATATATGTTTCTGCTACCATGGTAACTAAAAGACGACTCAGTGCTGTGTGCTCAGACCCCAGGTGGGATTGGTGAAGGTCAATGAAATAAGGTTGATGTAATAAAAAGAAGTATAATGTCTGAGCTCAGATCATAGGTTTCTATCTAGATGATTATTCATCCAAAATAAGCTGTGTGGAGCTGACGGTGAAGTGCAGCAGGAGTTCAGGGAAAGACACGATAACTGTGTGGGCCAAGGCATCAATCAAAGAGAAACCAGGGATTCTAGAAGCATCTCTCCGTTTTAGAGAGCAAAAATATCAGAAGGTAAGCGTTTCATCCAAATAAAATGTTCTTCCTTGGATAAAGAAGTAAGAAATGGAAGAAATAAATTGGAAAGTAACTATTTGAAATTTAATTATAAAAATAAATGACTGGGTTCATCCAATAAATGAAAGTATTAAGGCTCTTAGAGTTCCTTGAAATAATGGCCTAAAACTCCCCACATTTGATGCAATACAGCATTTCAATGTTAATCCTTTTGTGGTGTTAGAGTCACATGTAGAATTAGTACAGGTAGGTTAGACTAGCTGTCCACAGAGCATAATGGGTAATCAGGAGTTAGAATCACATGACCCCTGGGTCCTCCCTGCACTCCTGACGTGCCCCGTGGTTCTTTGAGTTCTGGGCTGTTAAGATTTGTCCTTCTGCAGGTCGTTCAGTCTGATAAATACACATAACCTTAACATTTTTTTCTGGTAAGAGCAGACACGATTATTATTGAACTTTTCCATTAGGCTGATCACAGGAATAGCTTTCACAACTTAAATAAGCATAGTAAAACCTTCATTTTTTTACACTTCAGTTCTCCAATTCATAACACAGGTATTATAATTCAGTCTGACTGTCTTCTCCACAGTGGTGTTGTATGAAAATATTTTAAAATATTATACAAATCTTCATCATTATCATTTTCATTATTTAAAGGAGCTATTGGTTTCTATTTTTGGTTTTATTTTGTAGTAAGTTTGGTGTGATGGAAGTCAATTTTATTTTAGGTGTCATTTCTTTTTTTTCTTTTCTTTTTTTTTTTTTTTCCTTTTTTTGAGATAGAGTCTCACTATGTCACCCTTGATAGAGTGCTGTGGTGTCACAGCTCACAGCAACCTCAAACTCTTTGGGCTTAAGCGATTCTCTTGCCTTAGCCTCCCAGTCTGGGACTATAGGCACCCGCCACAACACCTGGCTATTTTTTGGTTGGAGTTGTCATTGTTGTTTAGCAGGACTGGGCGGGGCTCGATCCAGCCAGCCTCCATGTATGTGGCTGGTGCCCCATTCACCGAGCTACGGGCACCAAGCCAGGCATCACTTCTTGTTTCTTTTCTTTTTTCTTTTCTCCCCTCCCCTCCCCTCTCCTCTCCTCTCCTCCTCGACAGAGTCTCACTTTCTCACCCTGGTAGAGTGCTGTGGCGTCATAGCTCAATCCCAGACTCTTGGGCTCAAGCGATCCTCTTGCCTCAGCCTCATGAATAGCTGGGACTCCAGCTGCCACAACACCCAGGCAGATTTTTGTTTTGTTTTGTTTTATTTTGTTTGTTTGTTTGTTTGTTTGTTTGAGACAGGGTTTTGCTCTTTTGCTGAGGCTGGTCTCAAACTCCTCAGCTCAGGCAATCCACCTGCCTCGGCCTCCCAGAGTGCTGGGATTACAGCCGTGAGCCCCTGCCTGCCCTCTTTTCTCGTACTTTAAATTTGTGTTGCTTCTTGGCTGGGGCATTCACGCCTTCCACCTGTGTTCTAGGCTGCTCCGCCTGCCTCTGGTGAAGTGCCCACTTGCCCTTCTGTGAATGTCCTTACTGCATGTGGGTTTCTGTCCAACTATCTTTTTCTCTATACTTTTCCAAGTCCTGCCTTTACTTCAAAACTTGTCAAGTGCTACTTGTTCCTTACGTCCATCCTTGAATGTAAGAATGGGGATCAGCTGCCTTGAATTTATAACACCATCTTGTTTTTCCTTTTTCATCACTACTTTTTCACTCCTTACACACTCCTAGTTTGTTGTTCTTCTGTGTCTGTTTCACATCTATACAGGGAGAGGCAGGGCCTTGCGAGTTGGCTGCTGGTGGTAATGGTGATGCTGAGTGAGCTGGGAGAAAATGTGGCTCCGCATCCTGGCTCTCAGGGCTTTTACAGAGGCTGAGAAAAAGACCACGATTGCAAGAGTTCTCAGATCAAAGTGATTTCCCGAAGTATTGTTATTGTCTTATCTTTTCATTCTGATGACTTTAAAAATGAGTATTTCTTATCACCGTCACCAGCAGGGTGTTTTATTAGGTAAATCGGTTGCTTGAAATGCATGATCTTGCCCAATTCTTACATTTTAATTTTTTTCATCTAGGGAAGTCATGAAAATGCTAACATTTCAAATATAGTTTGTTCTTTCCTTTGTTAAAATCCATTGGCACCTTTTTCTCATAATGAAAAGTGAGTGAACACGGTTAACTGGCTGACTGACATAGTTTAAAGAAAACACTAAATCTCTATTTCTTTATTTGAAACAAAATGTAATGCGTTTCAAGGACATGCTGGAAAAGGCAGGTGTGTGTCACATGCGGATCGCTGTCACTGAGCTTTATCAAGAACACACTTTGAATTGGGGACCATGCAACATTCTGTTGACACCTTTGGATATGGGCCACTTCCTTTTTACGATGTGAAATGATAGTGTGACCCTGGCGTTCCTCTTTCCTAGCTGAGTGAACTTGTGTGGTATTCTGAGTCTGAAGGAAAGGTTAGTTCAAAACAAATTTGTCTCCTCATGTTCTTTTTTTCTTTTTTTTTCCTCCTCATGTTCCTACGAGAATAAAAGGAACTGAATTTTGTGACGTTCCCAGGCGTGGACTAGGTACCTCATAACGATGACTTTGTTTTCTCCACTTGTTTCTCTGCCTCTTGGGAACAGGGGAATAGGAAACGCAATGAGAAAGAAGAAGCAGTCAGGAAGGTGGACCATGAGTAAGTCAAGCCATGTCTTTCCAATTTTTAGAAGTTCAAGAGAAAGTAGCGAAGTGGAATACTGGTGTATTTTTTGTTTTTATTAGAACAGTTCTCAGTTTAAATGGTTGTAAGTTAAATAGCTCCAGCAGAGTCTACAAGAAAAATTTTATGCTGGTCGTCTTTTCTCTTTCCTCTCTTCTTTGCTGAAAGTAGTGAGCCACTAGCTTTCTCTGGTAGTGCATTAGGAGTTATTTTTCCATTTATTGTTTTTATTTATTTATTTTATTTATTTATTTTTTTAATGTTTTATTTTTATTTATTTTTCTTTTATTTATTTTATTTTTTTTATTATAGCTAAAAATATGCACCATAGATGTGGCCCAACCCATCACCCTCCCTCCACCCAAACCTCCCCCCTCCCTTCCCCTTCCTTGGTCCTTTCCTCATAGTCTTGTAGTATAGTTGGGTTATAGCCTTCATGTGAAAGCTATAGTTTAGCTTCATAGTAG
>CAUYPK010107280.1:0-11450 GCA_963574355.1 Loris lydekkerianus | reverse complement strand
TGTATCTGCAAATAAAATTGCAACACCTGCTTTTTTCTGATTACCATTTGCCTGAAATATGGATGACCATCCTTTCACCCTGAGTCTGTATTTGTCTTTTAAATTAAGATGTGACTCTTGTATGCAGCAAATATCTGGCCTGAGTTTTTGTATTCATTCAGCTAACCTATGCCTCTTTAGAGGACAGTTTAGTCCATTCACATTAATGGATAATATTGATAAGTCTTGTGAAATTTTGAGTATAGAGTTTTTGAAAAGTCCAGTGGACATTTTTAGACCTTTCACCATTGTGGAAGTTGGAGTTTGATCTGAAGTTTCTGAGTGAGTTTACTTTTGTGGTATAGGATTGGGTTGGTCATTATGGAGGATATGTCTGAGAATATCCTGAGAGCTGGTTTGGTTATGACAAATTTCTTCAACATATGAATGTCATTAAAGTATTTAATTTCTCCGTCATAAATGAAACTCAGTTTAGCTAGATAAAGAATCTGGGTTGAAAGTTATTTTGCTTTAGGAGATTAAAAGTCAATGACCACCCTCTTCTGGCTTGAAAAGTTTCAGCAGAGAGATCTGCAGTCATGCTAATATTCTTCCCTTTGTACGTAATGGCTTTCTTTCACTGGGCAGCTTTGAGAATTTTCTCCTTCATATTAACTTTAGTTAAGTTAATTATGATATGCCTGGGGATGTCTTATTTGGGTTGAGTCATGCTGGAGTTCTGAATCTGTCTGCTATCTGAATTTCAGAATCTCTAAGTATGTCTGGAAATTCTCTTTCATAATTTCATGCAGAAGGGCCTCTCTGCCCATCGAGGCCACTTCATCAGTTTCAGGAATTCCAATTATTCAGATATTTGCCTTCTTTGAATTATCCCAGAGCTCTGTGAGAGAATGATCCATTTTTGCTCTCCATTTCTCTTCCTCTTTGAGAGTTTGGGAGCTTTCAAAGGCTTTATCATCAATGTCAGAAATTCTTTCTTATGCTTGCTCCATTCTGTTGCTGAGGGATTCTACTGTATTTTTCATATCTTTGAGGGCTGAAAATTCTTGCTTCAGTGTGTCTAAGTCTTTGGTGGTTTTGTATTTAAATTCGTTAAATTCTTGAGACAACTTTTGAATTTCTCCTCGAATTTCTAATTCTATTTTATTAATCTTGTCTGCAATCCAAATTCTGAATTCGATTTCTGACATCTCAGCCAGGTGTTTATGAATGAGATCTTCAATTTCATCGCCCAAATATTTCCTTGGGGGGGGGGGGGTTGATCTATTTAGGTTATTCATGTTACCAGAGTTTTTCCACTGATTCCACCCCATGGTGGTTTTATTCCCTTTGATTTTTCTCCTGTGGCTTTGTCAAGGGCCTGTATAATGTTTTAGCCTGAGAGACTGTGGACCTTTTGGTGTGCTGGGGCTAAGTGGTTATGTCTTGTTTTCAGCTGGTTTCTGTTCGACCTTAGTGAAACATTTACTCTGGGTTGAAGTCTTAGATGTGGAGAAAAATCATCAATTAAATCTCCCCGACCCCACTGGCAACAATTGGAAAAGGAAGATCAAACCTTCCTACAACTGCACACCCAGGGCACCACCTAAAAATTCCTCAGTCTTTTGGTTCAGTTCAAAACGTCCAAGTCAATTGTCTCAGTCGGCACCTGTCTTGGGTGGGAGAGTTCAAGAGGTCTCTGGGAACTGGATCACAGGGGTCTGGTGATTACTCTGATATGGTTTGCTCCAGTACTGTGTGGAGTCAGGAGGAGCCACCCAGCAAATAGATCAGTCTGGGAAGCTTGATGCCTCCTTCCCCACCTTTCCCCTCTGTTGGACCCAGTCACTGATATCCCTGAAGATGGCTGACCCAGTTTCCTGTAGTGAACAGATACTCCAAGGGTTTCCACCTGCCTGAATTGCAAGGAAATCTGTCAGGCCTCTGCACTCAGCCACTATCTAGCAGAAGGAGGTGAGGCCTGACATCCTCGGGTGCTTGATGAAGGCCGGGGGGTGTTCACTCAGGCCCAGCCCTGCCCCTGATTGATGTTACTAACAGAACAGAACAGAACAACTTTGCCAGTTTCTGTCTCTGTTCCTGCTAAATTCACCTGCAGAAGAGAAGCTTTTCTGAGTTCCAACTTCCTGTCTTTGCTGCTGGAGGTTTGTATTCGGTTACCTCTCTGAGTTGGCCCCGCCCTGGAAGCTTCCCAGGTTTGTGAGTTGCCTCAGGCAAATCCTTTACTCATGGGTGGCCTCCTCTGATTGCCCAGGGAGACAGGGGTTGTGGCTTTAGAATATCCAGGAGTGAGCCATTTTGCTGTTAAAAAAAAAATGGCTGTTGATCCACCTTCGGGAACCGCCGCTCTTGTGTGGTTTCCTCCCAGCAACCCTTTTCTCCTTGCACCCGCGCCCCAGAGTCAGCACTGACCAGCCACAGTTCATGCACTGTTCACACCCCTCAAGAGATCACCCAAAAATCTGGACTCCTGGGGGACAGGCCTCCAGATCTCAGAGTGAGGGCGGAGTAGAGTGCTGGGAACCCACAGCTGCAGGTAGCGAGCATACACAATTCCATACAGTTTTTTGCCTGGCTGCACCACTGCCAGAAGACAGCCACTGCTTCGCATTTCAGGGAACTGCCTCTCTGGAGTGGTTCCCTCCCAGCCAACTGTCGTCTTCTTGCTCCCATGCCCCAGAGTCAGTGCAGCTCAGGCACTGTCCACACCCCATGAGAAATCACCCAAGAATCCATACTCCTGGGGGACAGACCCCCAGACCCCAGAGTAAGAGTGGAGAGGAGTGCTGGGAGCTCAGCATTGCAAGCAGGGAAGATACATAGTTTCACACAGTTTTACGTCTGGCCATATTGCTACACAAGGAGGGCTGCTGAACCATATCCCAGGGAAGCACCGCCCTGGCATGGCTCCCCCTCAGCCGACTGTCCTCTCCTCACTCCCGTGCCCCAGAGTCAGTGCTGACTAGCTGTAGCTCGGGCACTGTCCACACCACTCGAGAAATCACCGAAGAATCCAAACTCCTGGGGGACATGCCTCCAGACTTCAGTGTGAGTGGAGGGGAGTGCTGGGAGTTCAGGGTTGCAGGAAAAGCATATTTACAGTTTTATACAGTTTTATGCCTGGCAGGAGAATGCCATGGCACCTTAGTAGAGGAGGTAGGTCCAGTGTTTAGAAGGTCTCTCCTGTGGAGTGTAGTGGAAGGACCTTTGATTTCTGCCTGTTTGTTTGAGTTCTGCCTGTTTGTTTGATTTCTGCCTGTTTGCTCTTGAGCCGGTCTCATGGGGGACGGGGACCCCCATCCACTTGTTTATAGATTTTGTACCTTTTGTGTCCTTGTGGTCGCAGCTCACCTCAGCGGGGTTGATGAGCATTCTTCAACCTTCTCTCTTGGTGCAGCTCAAATCCACCAGGTTACTTGCTAAGTTTTCATCCCTTAACTCTCCTTCTTCACGGGAGCCTCTGTGGAAAGCTGGCTTCAGTCCGCCATCTTGTCTCTCTTCATCATCTTCTTTCAGTAGACATCTTACTTCCTTTCAAGAGCCATCCAATTAATGTAATTGTGTTGGCAGCTGAGTCTAAGAGAGTCTTTAGGAGACCTGTAACAAATTGGTGAGCATGGGAAGTTAAATTTAAATATTACTTAAAACACTGCATACACCAAATAAAATATGACTGTGTGATAACTTTAACTTTTAGCTTACTGCCCCTGTCAGAAATTCTTTCCTCATCTATGTTCACAAAATAATGGAATCTTTGGAGCTAGACACACCAGGATTTCAGGGCCTGTTTCTGCTACTTCCCTGGTTGTATGAGGACATTTGTATACACCTTACAAGGATGCTGTGAGGATTACAGAAAATATTTTTAAAATATCTAAGGACTCAGAAATTATGGGTGTATATGTATGATAGGAATGTATTCTCTCAAAAGTAGATATGAAACGTGTTCTCATCTTCTGCTGTATCCATTATGCTTATTTTAGCCTTTCTGGATGCTTATCTCTGTCTCTTCAATGGTGAAAATGGTGTTTATCTTATTCTCTTATTATATTATGACACCATTCCCCCATAATAAACTATATTTAGGTCTAATAGGAAAGAGATTCCATTGTACAAATACATAAGTAGAAAATAAAATTCCTGCTATGCCAAGTAGAAAAATCTTGGAATGTATTGTTTCACAGAAACAACTGTACACATTATTGTTAGCTTCTATGTAGTAGTATTGCTATTGTTACTTTTATGTGGGTATAGCATGCTTCGTGGTTACTCATAGGACTATAAATATTGTCTATAACATGGTTTCCAGGGTAAAATGCTTGTATTAAGAAGTTTATACACGAAATGCTTCATAATTGAGTAAAAATATAGGTTCAGGAGTCAGAGAGCCTTTCATTTAAATCCCAGGTTTACGAGTTACAAACCAAGTTTCTTAATATCTCTGTTCTTTAATTTGTACATGTGCAAATGGGAATAGTGTAAATGCATCCCTTGTGTCATGTTTGAAGAAATAAATGAGATATTGCATGTCAAATCCTGAGTAAGCACAGCAAAATATCAAATATTGGCTGTTTAAAATTGCTATTGTTACTAGGGGTTATGTTTAAAACTCTTTTTAAAGTTAGCCAGTGTTTCTATTTAGATTCTTGGAAATAGGAGGGCAATTGAGAAAGGCCATTTGAGACACAAAACATAATTTCCTAAATAAATATTTTGTGTATTTACACAGAAGTTGATAACCCTGTAAGGACAGCAATTGGTAGTCTTTCACTTAATCGTTGTTATTCCCAACTTTAACCCTAAGGCTAAAATCAGACATGAAGGAGAAACGTCTCAGAAATGAAAACCTGCTAGCGAGGTCTTAGAACAGTGATAAATGTTTTCTTCTCTTTTTATAGTGAGGTTTAATTTAAGCTAAATATGTTTTGAAGTCTAATATAGTGTAGCCTTTTCCTAATACTTCAGACAAAAGTGTTTGTAAGAAAATATAAGGCTTTCTGTTATATTGTAATTGATTTTTTTTATATCTTTACACACACAGAAAACTATTGTGTTTTCTCAGCCCCTTTATCTTTTGTTAAATAAAATAACATAGACATAATATTAAAGGAAGAAGGGTGAAGAAAACTCAGCAGTTTGTGTCTGTGGTATTTTCTATTACTTATCTTGGGAGGTACAAAAGCATAGTTTCTGTTGATTCACAGTAGGAAATAAAAGTTAAAGAAGTTGACTGTGTAATCCATCTTTCCATACACAAATTAAATATATCTCTCCACATTTATATAGGGCTTATTGCATAATATAGAGGAATGTGCCTTAGCACATCATCTAAGCTATTTTTCACTTGATATTTAACAAGACATTAGACTGATTTTAGAGACTTAAAAATATTGCTAACGCCTTGATAAACAACAGGACACACCTAATTTTATTCTAAGGTTATTGAATAAACTACAATATATAAAGGAAATATACTTTATAAATTGTATCAACTATATTTTCTTATTTTCTGTAATCTTAACATTCTCACACATGGGGCCTCATTGAGTGGGGAAGAAACTGCCCCTTCCAGAGGTAGGTACTTCCTAAATACTTGCTTGTGAGCACTCCTTTGATACTCAAACCAACAATCTTAAATCCTTAGCTACCTGCCACCTTTTATTAGAGACAGGGTTTTCCTCTTTCACCCAGGTTGAAGTGTGGTGGCACAAAGTTCACCTTCAACACCTGAGCTCAAGTGTCTCTCCCACCTTAGCCTTCCAAGTAGCTGGGACTACAAGTGTGTGCCACTCCATCTGGCTTAATTTTTTATTTTAGGTAGAGATGAGGTGTAGCTATGTTCCCCAGGCTGGTCTTGAACTCCTGGCCTCACATGATTCTCCTGCCTCGGCTTTCCAACGTGCTCGGGTTACAAGTGTGAGTCACCATATCTGGTCATATCTGCTTCCTTTTTCAGCCTCTTAAAGTTGGGGACACTATCCTTTTGACCTAAATCACCCAGAACTAAGTACCAGACAACTAGAGAGCACCCCTACAGCCCAGAGCTTGCTGAGATAGTTCAAATTATCCAGTCCTGAACCTTCTGAGCGGCTTATCCTGCTTTGCCCTTTCTTTTCTCCCCAAAAGCTTTTGTTCACATTTCCCCCTTGCTCATTTTGCTCTTGCCTGCCTCTTGTGGGTCTCTGTAGGCCTCTGTATGGCCTTTCATGGCCTATCCTTTTGGTAGCTGTTGGTAATGTCCCAATGGCACTCTTTTCGATGAAAATCATCTCTTGATCAGTTGGTCTCACCACACCTGAAAAAAGTCAAAATCCTGGTTCATTTAAAAACATAAATCCAGGACGTTTTTACAATTAAAATCAGCTCCAGACGACTTTGAAAGAAAAAATGGTATAGGCAGTTCCCTAGTTACAAATATCTGATTGATATACAACTCATACTTATGAATAGAGGTACAAACATCCAATTTAATGTACAACTCATGCTTACAAACAGAGGCTGTTACAGGTTAACAGGTAAATGTAACTGTTCTACCTTATGTACAAATTCAACTTAAGAATAAACCTGCAGAACCTATCTCATTTGTAACCTGAGTACTGCCTGTAATGGAAAATGTATCTTTTCCTCTTCTTTTATTATTTCTTCTCCTCTCTCAACAATTATTGGTTATATTTATATGTTAGATGTGACTTTAAGTAACATGTGTGAGGATGTAGCTTTGAGGAGGAAAAAGAGCCCTCCAGGAGCCGAATCCAGTGGAGGAAAATCAAAAGGACCATCAGTGAGTTTAACTCAGTGTGCTGAGTACAAGGGTAGCACATCAAGTTAGGTAGAAAATAGAAAAATGGCCATTCATCTGTTGGAGGGATACACCAAGCTGAAAATAAGGGAGGCAGGAAATATTTTCAAGAGGAGGTAATAATTCTATCAAAGTCATTGATTGACTTTCTTTTTCTTCTTTTAAAAGCCAGGTTTAATGAGGCAATATTTATATGCAATAAAACTCACCCTGCAAAAGTGTTCAATTTCATGAATTTGGACAAATGTTTATAGTTGTGTAATCACTAACACAATCAAGATGGAACATTTCCATCTTCCCAAACTTTTTCTTTTGTCCTTTTGTAGCCGAGCTTCTACACTTACCTTAAGATGTTGGCAGTGTTCCTTTTTCTGAGCTTTGTCATTTTCAAAATGTCACGTGAATAAATTCATACATTGTATGTTTTTGTTTCTGGCTCCTTTCCCTTACTTTTGCATTGTATATATCAATGATTCATCCTATTCCTTATTTCATAGTGTTTCACTGTATGTTCCTATTACAGTCTGTTTACCCCCCTGCTGATGGACATGAGGATTGTGTCCAGTTTTTAGCAATTATAAATGAGAGTAGCTTTAAACAATTGTGTTTCAGTCTTATGGATACATTTTTTTACCTTTTACATTGTATAGCACATATAACATGTCACAATATGTACATATGTGTGCACTTATACCTGTCCTGAACCTTCTAAGCTGCTTATGGAAAGGCTAAATGGAAAGGCTGAGAGCATTGAGGGTGTTCTGAACATTGTTGCTATAGTGATACTGATATTTGCTAAATGAAGAAATATACAAATATAAATTTTATTATTATGTATATGTATTATGCATATATACAAATTTACGTGTGTGTGTTTTCTTTTATCCTGTTCTTTGATTTAAGTGTCTATGTAATACTATCTTGTTTACTGTTGCTTATCAAGATGTCTTAAAATCTACTCCAGCTTTGTTATTTATTTTCAAAACTGTTTGGGTTTCTAACATTCCTTTATATTTCCATATTAATTTTAGAATCAGCTCCTCAATGTCTACAAAACAATTCCTGAGCTCTGATTTTGATTGCAGTGAATCTGTAGACCAACTTTGTGGCTGGTGCCCTCACCACTGAGCTACAGGAGCCTAGCCAAGAGTAATTTCTTAATTAAGGTGTGTTAAGGAGAGTTCAGACAGTGAGAACAATATCCTCTACTTCTTATTGCTAGGAGGGCCTGGGGTATAGAGTTACTGTTTAGCTACATAGTATTACAAAAAAAATAAAAAGCAGATTTACAACTTTTCCCTCATTCTAGGGTTTCTCAGTAGAAATATGGGCTGACTACACAGATTTAGGAGAAAAGATAGTTGAACATTGATTATAATAAAAGCAGCTGATGAAAAATTATGATTTATTTTAATAAGCAAGTTAATATAAGATGCGTATAACTGAGCATATTTTTTATCTGACTTGAACACTGAATGTTTTATTTGGTTATAGTCTGTTTTTATGATATTTGCAATTAACATCTGTTAAAAACAAAATAAGACTCATCAGTGTCACTGAAGGAAGAAACTCCAGAACATCATTTCAACCTTACTTTCCTGCACCTCCCTCCCATGTTCTCTCTCCACAGGAGCACACACATTGCATGCACATGCTTGGGACTCACGTGCTGTTATAGACTTAAAGTTTGTATGCCCCCAAAATTCCTGTGGCGAAACCTCAATCCCCAATATGATGGTATTTGGAAATGGGTCCTTTGGGATACTCTCCAAAGGTAGGTTATAAGAGTGGAGCCCTAGGATGGTTGTAGTGCCCTTGTAAGGAAAGACACTTTTCTTATAGGTGAGAGCTTGCTCCCCTGCCCTGGCTGTCTTTCTCTCTCTCTCCCCATCATGCTAGGATACAGTGAGCAATCTGCCAGTATCTTGATCTTAGACTCCTGAACTTCTACAATTAAGAAAAATAAATGTTTCTTGTCTAAGACACCTAGTCTATGGTAGCTTGTTATAGCAGCCTGAACTAAGATGCAAGCATCACACATCATTGTACACATGCATATAAACACACAAACATTATTATAAGTGTATGTAGGCATACACCAGTTGTCTTTAACAGGTGGTACTATAATTCATTATACTGTAAACTTGTTTGTTCACCCAGTATATTGTCAAGAGTTTTTCATAACAATTCTATAGGGTCAATTTAATTTTTTATATTTTTTCACTTTATGTGCAAGCTATAGTTAATTTAACCTATTTCCTAATTTGAGAGACTTTGATTGATTCAATTATTTACTCAGAAACATGTTGTAATGACTGTCTTATGGTTATTTAATCTCTATAATTTCTAGAACTAGAATTTATGGAGCAAAGAGTATACATAATAAATACTTAATTCATTTTTCATTGGTGAATAGTATTCTATCACATAGCTATCATTTGTTTATCCATTGTTTGTTCATGGACATTTGGGTTGCTTTTAGTGTTTGGTTGTTATAAATGTGGCCACTGTAAAAATTCTTGTGTAAGTCTTTGTGCAGATATATGTTTTCTTTTTTCTTTCTCGTTCTCTTAAATAACTTTAGAATCAAAGTGCTGGTATATAAGATAGACCTGTGTTTAATTTCTCAAAAAGCCCAACAAAATAGTTGTTTCATTACATTACCACCAGCAAAGAGTTAGATTGTCAGTTTTCCACATCCTTACCAACATTCTGTTTGTTTTTTTTCTTTTTTAGTTGTCTATAGTGTTTGAAGTAGTATCTCATTATGATTTTAATTTTCTTATTCTTGGTGATTAATAATGTTGTGTGTAATATCCTATTTGAATATATTAATTAATATATATTAATATAATTTATTTATATTAAAATATATCATTTAATATAATTTATTTATATTAATAGATAATATTTAATACAATTAAATTATTTTATTGTCAAGTACCTAAATCTTGTATTCATTTGTTAAGTAGGGAATTTGGGGATAATTGTATTAGTATTTTGTAGGAGTTCTTTACAAAGACCTTTCATTTTATTGAAGCCAAGTATATCTATATTTTCCCCAGATATAATTTGTGCTTTTGTGTTCTGTTTAAGCTCTTCCTACAATCACAGAAATATATTTTCATATTTTTTTCCAGAAATTTTACTTTAAATTTTTACATTTTGGTTTTACAACCAAAAATTCATCAATTTTTGCCTGTGCGTATGGGTATAGAAGTTGATTACAAAAATTTTTGCTCATCTTTTTTTCTTGGCCTCTTATTATTTCAGAAACCAATCAAAATAATTAAGTGGCACTTGGCTATAGATAAACATTTGGCTATAGATAAAAAAAAAAAAAATTATCCAGATTTCTAGTTGATCTCAGGAAGAGATTTTGTCCAAAGCACGTTTGGTTTGATAGGGCAAGAGAAGAAGTTATTCCCCCTCCTCTCAATTTCTAAGTTTTCTACATACACATAAAGATTATTCTCTGTTTACTTATAATCGGCCATTTTTATTTGTTTAGAATTTAGATCTAAGGTCAATTCTGTTAGGGTTTATTAATTTTTATATTTTTAGAGATAGGGTCTTTGTCTGTGGCCCAGGCTGGCATGCAGTCATGTGATCCAAAGTTTTCTGCAGCCTTGAACTTTTGGACTCAAATGATCCTTCCACTTAAGCCTCCTGGGTAGCTGGGAGTACTTGTGGCTACATGTATGTGCCACTATCCCACCTATTTGTTTATTTAGAGACTGGGTCTCACCATGTTACCCAGGCTGGTCTTGAACTCCTGGGCTGAAGAGATCTTCCATTTCAGTCCCTTGAGTTGCAGGTAGGAGTTTATTAATTAATTATTATTTTTTTTTTTTTGGAGTACGTACATATTTATTTCAGAGGGGAACACACACACACACACACACACACACACACACATACACAAAAAAGGGGTGGATGAGAGTGTAGATTCTCTGTAATTTTTCTTTCCCACCTAAAATCTCAGTGAAGTGTAGGAAAGAGAATGTAGCTGGGTGGAAATATCTCCTGAGAGAGCAAAGAGATTCTTTAAAGAGAAAAGAGATTTCTGTTTTGTGGCTTTGTAATGTCAACTGGGACTAAATTCTCAGTCTCTCTTTCTTTTCCTTCCTTCCTTCCTTCCTTCCTTCCTTCCTTCCTTCCTTCCTTCCTTCCTTCCTTCCTTTCTTTCTTTCATCATAGCTGTGTACATTAATGCAATCATGGGGCACCATACACTGGTTTTATAGACTGTTTGACACATATTCATCACACTGGTTAACATAGCCTTCCTGGCATTTTCGTAGTTATTGTGTTAAGACATTTATGTTCTACATTTACTAAGTTTCACATATACACTTGCAAGATGCACTGCAGGTGTAATCCCACAAATCACCCTCCCTCTGCCCATCCTCTCCCTCCTCTCCCTCTCCCCCTTCCCCCTATTCTTAGGTTATAACTGGGTTATAGTTTTCATATGAAAGGCATAAATTAGTTTCATAGTAGGGCTGAGTACATTGGATACTTTTTCTTCCATTCTTGAGATACTTTACTAAGAAAAATATGTTCCAGCTCCATCCATGTAAACATGAAAGAGGTAAAGTCTCCATCTATCTTTAAGGCTACATCATATTCCATGGTGTACATATACCAC
>CAUYPK010107279.1:0-54053 GCA_963574355.1 Loris lydekkerianus | reverse complement strand
AATATAGTCCTTGACTGTTTGTTCGGCTTGGTTGTTATTGGTATATATAAAGGCTACAGATTTATGGGTGTTGATTTTGTAGCCTGAGACATTGCTGTATTCCTTGATCACTTCTAAAAGTTTTGTAGTAGAATCCCTAGTGTTTTCCACATATCATGTCATCTGTGAAGAGTGAAAGCTTGATCTCTTCTTACCCTATGTGGATACCCTTGATTGCCTGTTCTTCCCTAATTGCAATGTCTAAAATTTCCATTACAATGTTAAAGAGCAACAGAGACAGTGGGCAACCTTGCCTGGTTCCTGATCTAAGTGGAAATGATTTCAATTTAACTCTATTCAATACGATATTGGCTGTGGGTTTGCTGTAGATGGCCTCTATCAGTTTAAGAAATGTTCCTTCTATACCAATTTTCTTAAGTGTTCGGATCATGAAGGGATGCTGGATGTTATCAAAAGCTTTTTCTGCATTAATTGAAAGAATCATATGGTCCTTATTTTCCCATCTTTTTTTTTTTTTATTAAATCATAGCTGTGTACATTTTTATTTATTTATTTATTTGCAGTTTTTGGCCGGGGCTGGGTTTCAACCCACTATCTCTGGCATATGGGGATGGCACCTTACCCCTTCGATCCACAGGCACTGCCCATAGTGCCCTTTTAGAGGAGGCTCAAGAAAGACCCTTTGTCTCCTTCAATCCTGTGAGGACCTGGGAAGAAGGCACTATGAACCAAGATGTGGGTCCTCAACACCTCCAAATCTGTCAGAGCCTCAATCATAGACTCCCCAGCCTCCAGAACTGTGAAAAATAAATTTCTACTGTCTCTGGGCTACCCAGTCTAAGACATTTGGTTATGGCAGCCTGAATGCACTGAGACACACCTTTTCCTAAGACAGTAACTTACCTAGGTTTAATTAGGCACTGCAAGGCCAAGGGGGTAGGAAAGTTCTGTCAGCTACGGCTTAAAGAAACAATGGTACAAGAGTCTGACAATTCCTTTCAGGATAATAGTTCCAATTCCTTCCTCCTGTTGCTGAAAGTTATTTTTTACTTGTTTTCAAACAAATTCTACCAGTCAGTCTACAGGTGGAAGTGTGTTTGGTCACCAGAAGTTTGTCTGTTCTCCTTTTCTTCTAGACCATGGTTCTCAGCCTTCCTAAGGCTGAGGCCCTTTAATATAGTTCCTGTGGGTTGCAATCCACAGGTTGAGAGCCGCTGTTCTAGAGAGTTAAAAAAGCTGGGAACTCCCTCTGTTACTATCACATTTCAGGCCTTTCTGGATTCTGTATGAGGCTGAAAGAAAATTGAGTTTTTATAAGAAAAAAACTCTCACTGATTCTCTTTTCTATGGGGTTAAAGAAAATGTGCTCACAATCTGGAGCCTCGTGAGTGCGAACTGTGCAATTTTGAGGGAACTTGATCTAGTGTCTTTTATTGTGTTTCTCTTGATTAAGATAGTTCTGTCCTAAGGAGTCTCTTTTCCTCATGGCTTCGGTTCACTTCATTATCCCTGTTTGAAAGCCTCCTCCTTTTCATTATGTGATCATAATTATTTCTCTGTTGAGTGCATAACCTAACACCTCTCCCTGCACAGTGCCAAGATTTGAAGCCATAATAAGCTGAATGCTCACCTTCGAAGCCATTATTTCAATCATTAGAACACAGTTTATTCCTTGAGAGGACATTAACATTTGAAAATGTGTCAACCAGAGTAAGAAATTCATCATGATCACAGACCACCTGCCAAGTGATTAAAATGCAATGTTCTGATTTTGCTGGATTTTTAGATGAATCTAACATCTGACATCAGTTTACATTTTTTAAGTTGTCTTAGTTCAATTCCTGGTAAATTGCTCATGAAGGCCAGAGAAATTTCAGTTTTAAATAAGAAACTTGAAAAAAAAAAATGCATCCAAAACAGAGTTCAGGGATCACTGAGAATGTCAATATGGGCAACAGAGACCAGCATGTAACAGTAGCCCCACCACACAGCAGTGAGCCCATCCTAGTAGGGCTGGACTCCGGCAACAGTCTCTGCATTTGTGCACCTATACTTCTGAACAAAAATGAGTCCGATTACTGTGCAGAATTTCTTAGAAGATTTTAATGATTTCATCTCTGCAGTTCAATTGGTAAGAAATAAAGGACAAGTATTCCACTTCTGTCTAGCAAAAAGTCATGTTTCATCATTATTGCCATTGAACCCATTGTGTGCAGAAAAAGCCTGGGATACACACAAAAGTGTGGACTGGAAAAGAAAAATATAAATCCCAAGGAAGCTGGGATGTGGGGGTTAATATTATGTCAACTCAGAGATTTCTAGATGGTCTTCGTTGTCAAGGTAACACTACTTCTTTCGAAAGCTCAGATAGGGAACCAGCCAAGAAAGATGGTGCAATTAGAGTGACCTTAACCATTCACCTTTTAGCTTCTAGAGTGTATTTGAAATAAGAAATGTTTTTGGTCAGGTATTTCAGAGCTCCTTGCCAGTGGATATGACGTCTTCTGCTTATCTACTGGTATATAACAAACCACCCAAATCCTAGTGGCTTAAAACAACAATATTTATTTTGCTTATGAATGTACAAGTTGGGCAGGACTCAGAGGGGACAGTTGGGATGTCAGTTGGGGTAGTTTAAAGGCTAGGGTTAGAATCATATGAAGGCTTATTCTTTCACATATCTTAGGATTAATGCTGGGAAGACTAAAATAGCTGAGGCTAGTACAACTGGGGTTTCTTGGAGCCTGGTGAGTGTGAACTGTGCAATTTTGAGGGAACTTGATCTAGTGTCTTTTATTGTGTCTTTCTTTCCAATTTAAATAAAATTGTATATATTTATATAAACATGATGTTTTAAAACATGAATACATTATGGAATGGCTAAATTGAACTAATTAATATATGCATTGCTTCATATATTTATCATTTTTTGTGGCAAGAACTCCTAAAATCTATTTGCTTAGTGACTTTCAAAAATACAATACATTATCATTAACTAAAGTCACCATAGACCATATGGTGTACAATAGATCTCTTGAACTTCTCTTATCCAACTAAAATTTTGTATCCCTTGATCACATCTCTCTGATTCTCCTCCCACCCTCAGGCCTGGGTAAACACCATCCTACTCTCTGCTTCTATGAATATGTTGTTTAGATTCCACATGCAAGGGGATGTTTGGCTTCTGTGCCTGGCTTATTTCACATAAGATAATGTCCTCCAGCTTCACCCATGTTGTTGCATATAACAGGATTTCCTTCTTTTTTTTTATGTGTAATCTCTTTTATTTTTTTAAATTTACATAATACCTTTTTTTTATTGTTGGGGATTCATAGAGGGTACAAGATGTGTCACACACTGAGACCCCCACCCCCCATCCCTCCTTCCTTCTCTCTGCTCTTCCTTTCCCCACCCCTTCCTCCTTCTCTCTCTCTCTACTCTCCCACCATGTCATTAATTGTCCTCATATCAAAATTGAATACATAGGATTCATGCTTCTCCATTTTTGTGATGCTTTACTAAGAATAAGGTGGGAATAAGAAGGATTTCCTTCTATTTTTAAGGCTGAGTAGTATTCAATTGTGTGCATATGTCACATTTTCTTTAACCATTGATGGACAGTTGATTCTATATCAACTGTTGATGGCACTTGCTTCTGTTCTTTTTTTTTTTTTTGAGACAGAGACTTACTATGTCACCCTCCATGGAGTGCTCTGGTGTCACAGCTCACAGCAACCTCAAATTCTTTTGGGCTTAAGCGATTCTCCTTCTCAGCCTCCTAAGTAGCTGGGAATATAGGCACCCGCCACAATGCCTGGCTATTTTTTGGCTGTAGTTATCATTGCTGTTTGGCAGGCCTAGGTTGGACTGAAACCCGCCAGCTCCGGTGTATGTGGCTGGGGCCCTAGCTGCTTGAGCTAAAGGTGCCGAGCCTTGCTTCTGTATCTTGGTTATTGTGAATAATGTTTGCAGTGAACATGGGCGTGTAGATGCCTTTTTGACACACTGGTTTCATTTCCTTTGGCTGTATATTCAATAGTGGGATTGCTGGATCACATGGTAGTTCTATTTTTGATGTCCTGAGTTAACCTCCATTTTTTTCCTATAATGACTGTACTAATTTTCATTCTCATTGATAGTGAGGAAGGGTTCCCTTTTCTCCACATACTTGCCAATACATTACCTTTCATCTTTTTGATGATAGTTACTCTAATAGGTATGAGGTGATAGCTCACTGTGGTTTTAATTTACATTCTCCTGATGATTAGTGATACTAAACATTTTTTTCATGTAACTGTAAACCATTTGTACATCTTCTTTTGAGAAATATCTATTAAGGTTCTTTTCCCATTTAAAAATTGGGTTGTTTTCTTGCTATTGTGTCAAATTCTTTATATATGTATTTTTTGATATTAACCTCATCACATGTATGGTCTTTTCTCCCATTCTGTAGATTGTCTCTTCACTGTTAATTATCTTGCTATGTAAAAGCTTTTTGGTTTGATATAATCCCATTTGTCTATTTTCGCTTTAGTTGCCTATGCTTTGGGGATCCTATCAAAAAAGTTTTGCCTAGATCATTGTCTTGGAGATTTTCCCTACTTTTTCTCTAGGGGTTTTATAGTTGCAGATTCTATGTTTATGTCTTTGATCCATTTTGAGCTGATTTTGTCTGTGGTGTGAGATAAAGGTCTCGTTTCATTTTTCTGCATGTGGATGTCCAGTTTCCCCCAAACCTATTTATATATTTATTTGTTTTTCTTCTTTAACTATTAACAAAAAGGGATCTAAAACTATTTGTTGAAGATTCGATCCTTTCCCCATTGTGAGTTCCTGGCACCTCTGTTGAAAATCAATTGCATAAATTCATGAATTTCTTTCTGGGCTCTCAATTCTGTTGGGTTCTATTTCTGTGAAGCTTCTGCTTTTGTTGTCTTCAGGGTAGCCAAACTTCTTCCATATCAGCTCAGAGCTTAAAGGTTCTTGTTCCAAGGGAGAGCCAGGTGGTCCCAGTCTTGGAAGACATGCACTGTAGTACATATCACTCCTTCCGCCTTCTGTTTGTTAAATAGGAATCACTAAGCTGGCCTACATTCAAGGGCCATGGCATTTGACTTCACTTTTTCTTTTCTTTTCTTTTCTTTCTTTCTTTTCTTTTTTCTTTTTTTTTTTTTTAAGATTGTCACTTACTCTGTTGCCCAGGCTGGAGTATAGTGGCTTTATCATATCCCACTGCAACCTCAATGTCCAGGGCTCAATAGTTTCTTTTGGCTCAGCCTTTTGAGTAGCTGACATCACCATTGTGTGCCACAATGTCCAGCTAATTTAAACATTTTCTTTTGTAGACAGGGGGTCTTGCTATTGCCTAGCCTTGTCTCTAACCCCAGGCCTTAAGCGATCCTCCCATCTTAACCTCTCAAAGTGCTAGGATTACAGGCCTGAGCCAGTCTACCCAGCCTGACTCCACTTTTGATGGTGTCAAAGAGTTTGCAGACATTTAAAAACCACTAAAAATCTCTAAAATGATTTTTGAGCATCTGTGAAAGCAAAGCATGTATTAGGCACTTCTGGAGATAGGAGGACATATCAGGAATGTCCCCTCTCACTGGGAGCTTTCAATCTAAGTATTATGTCATGGAAAGTAAAATGAAAACAGAAGAGTGACATAACAGTTACAGCAATTAGTTATTAAAGAAGAGCAAAGGCAGAGCTGGGAAATTTGAGGACCTTGAAGTAAATCCTCACTGGGCTGAGGAGTTCTAGAAAGATAGGAAGGTAGGTGGAGCAGAAGCTTGGGAGCTGCAAATAGTAATGAATATATAGAACTTTCAAATGGCTTGTAGTTGCATGATACGTGCATTTAATTTGCACGTCAGCTTAAACACTACATCCTCAAAGCATGAGACGCAGGGCAGAAGCATTACCCCATGGCATCCAGGAGGCCCTGATAAGAAATGCCAGCCTGCCAGGTATGGTGGCTCATGCCTATAATCCTAGAATTCTGGGAGGTTGAGGCAGGAGAATTAGTTGAGCTCAGGTGTTCAAGACCAGCCTGAGCAAAAGCCAGACCCCATATCTACTAAATATAGAAAAATTAGTCAGGCATTGTGGCAGTGCCTATAATCTCAGGTACTTGGGAGGCCATGGCAGGAGGATTGCTTGAGCCCGAGAGTTTGAAGTTGGTGTGAGCTAGGCTGAGGCCATGGCACTCTAGCCCTGGGCGACAGAGCAAAACTCTGTTGTAAACAAAACAAACAAACAAAAATACCTCCCTGAAAAATCTAGGTAACATGTTCTTCTCTGTCATTTTTCAAAAAAGGATGTAGCCAAGGGTCTGACCATGCCAGGTTTCAATTCAAAGCTAGAAAAATATTTATCACCTTGCTTTTCCTATGCTAGATTTTTTTGCATACATTGTGACACTTAATTCTCAGAACAACAAATATACATATTAACATGTAATAAGGTTTCAGAGACTTGATATTAAAGGAAAATGAAATGCGTGTGCAGGCAGCCAGGAACACTTTAGAAAATCTGGTTCCCGCTTACTCCAGGGCAATGGTTCTCAGTCAGAATGATTTTGCTCCCCTATACCCTAATTGCTATGGTGCGGGGAGCATTTGGCAATTTCTGAAGATACTTTTGGTTGTCACAATTGTGAGGATGCGGGGTCAAGGAGGAAGGTTTTTATGGGCACCTAGTGGGTAGAGGCCACGAATGTTGCTAAACATTCTCCAACGCATAGGAGAATCCTCCACAACAAAGAATTCTCTGGTCTCAAATATCAGTAGAAATGAGAAATCCTGCCCTAGAAATTTCGTAGTATCTGAAAAGTGGAATCTATAAATGTTCATGAAAATACCTACATTTACAAATAGATTTTGCTCTTATTTCTTTAAATGCAGCTCAGTGGTTTTCAAATTTTTCTGTAAGGAGTAATTATTCAAAGCTATATAAATAAAACCACCATGTATGATATGCTTAATGGGTGATTTAAGAATTCTCTTGAGGGTAATTTCCCCCTATGAGATTTTTGCCTTTTGTGTTTCCCTTAGAATCTCATTTGATGTTCATAGCAGCTGTACGGGCAGCGTATAATGTTACACGGATGAAGAAACTGGGACTTACAGAGAAAAAAAATGAATGACTTGATCAAGGTTTTCACAAGTAGTAAGTAGCTAAGTCTGGTCTCCAAGCCATATCTATTTTGTATTCTGTAGTTACTTCTACTCATTTATACACAGATATTCAACAATTTAATTGACATTTTTCTAGGCACTATGCTTGGTACTGAATATAAAAAAAATGAATCAGATAATGACCCTGTCAAAGGAAGAAATATTATTCTAGAATGGCCATTCAACATTCTTTTACTCAACCCTAAGATAAGAACAGGATACCATAAAAAAGAACATTCAGAAAATAATAAAATCTCTTAGAAATAAATGTGCGTTACAAATAAAAACTTAACTAGAAAGACAAAATTGAAGAAATGTCTAGAAGGCAGAATAAAAAATAGGGAAATAGAAAATAGAAGACCAAAGGCAAGAAAATTAAAAGAGCTCTTATAATATTTAATATCCAACTAATGGATAATGAGAGTAAACAGAGGGGAAAAAAATCATCAAAGAATAAATGGGAATTTCCCAGATTTGAAAGACACATTTTTGTAAATCAAAAGTGAACAACCAGTGCCCAAACATTGAATTTTAAAAGGTCACATCAAACTTCTTACCCTGGTCAAGAGGGACTGATTAAACCCAGAAATGCCTTCATGCTGAAAACAACTAGAAAATAGTTGTAATTTGTAATAATACAAATTATATAAAACAACTATTTTCAGAAATCAGATAATAGAAAGAATAGGACTGGGACCTCTGAGAGAACAAAAACAAATGGAGTCCTATAATTGCTCAAGCTTATGCCTCGATATTATTTCTGGATTGAAGCAGAAGGAGAACCTCCAACGAAACTGGCAGTCTTACTGAGTTGGAGTGGAGAGAGGACAGAGAGAGTGGGGGAGTTCGAGTGTACGCTGGAATTTGTAGGACAAAGACCTGAGAGGGCAGCAAAAGAGAAGAGTTCCAGAAATTTCCATAAGGGTCACCTTGAGTCTTTGGCACTTGCATAGGGTAAAACTCTGAGAGGCTGGGAAGGAACAATTGCTAGGGAAAGAGTAGTTGTTGGGAAGCTGTAAATCAAAATACTCCCAGAAATCTGTGAAGAAGTATAAAAATGCTATAACCTACCACTAGGAGAAAAAGTCATGTCAGAGTTTGTCAAAGTAAAATTTTAGAGCACTAGGAATGAAGAAAATAGAAGGGCATCTGACTTTTCAAAAATAATATCAGAATCCAGAAGAAAAGGAGAAGTGCAATCAAAATTCTACTGGAAAGTGACATTAAGACTAAAACCCTAAACTTAGCGAAAATATCTGACAAAGGTAGAGGTCAAGACATTTTTCAGATAGGCATTTTCTCAAAAAAATTACCTCCCATGTACCATTTCTTAGATGCTCTCTAAAAAGAGGAAGTAAACTAAAACAGTGGAAGACTTTAGATTTTAGCAATGAGATTTGACACGGGAGCAAGGCCAAAGAATCCGCAGGATGATGGTGGAAGGTGATCCCATGATAGCATCAGGTCAGCAGGTCTGGAGAGCAGCCCTTCCAGATTGACCCTTCCACGTCAGAAAGTTCAAGGAGAGATTTCTTTAGAAAGACAAAATTGAAAGATTAATTAACACGTTTGAATGTTTTGGGAAAAGATTTACACAACTGGGGGAGCGTTAAGGGTTGCCTTTGTGGGAAGTCTATTGAAAACTTTACAAATAAAAAATGCGACAATTATTAACTCCAAGAAAGACAAAAAGGACAGGAAAGAAAAAGTGATAGAAGTATATAACATAATTAATTTGTGACTATAATTTATACAGTCATGATAATATAAGCATTGAGTGTCAATTTACTTAAAATTAGGAAACAGCTTGTTGAGAGGACAGGGTATTGAAAGAGAGTGTTTAAATGGTGTTGGTGTAAGTGCCAGAGAGGGAGGGCCATGAAAGAGAGCTAAATGCTCATTTAGGTAGTTGGAGCTGGTGGAGAATTATAAACTTAAATATGAAGAAGTAGTGGTAGACTATATGGATTTCTAAGTTTTAGTGAAAAAAAAGAAAAAAGCGAAATAAGTGGTAGTATAGCATCAATTTGTTATTTAGAGATTTGAAGACAAATGGCAAAATAATCCACTAAAAGATTTAGAGTTCTGGGAAGTGGGAGATGGGAGAAGAGTGACTGGTGTTTTAAAACAAATCTTACAGAACTATTTTTTGTGACATAATTTTGATCCTAGAGCAGTCATTTTATATTTTTATTTTTAATGCTCCATTTTCTGTCTTTTGCCGTACACTGTGTGTTTTCTTTAGTGTCACTTCAGGTTGAAGATGAATGTTATTTTGAGTGCTATGTGTTTATGTTTTAGGGGTTTATGTGTAGACAGGTAAGGGGTTACATCTTTTTCCCCTAAAAGGGGTAGCTTACAGCATTTCTTAGCTGGTGATTACCCTGCTATGGAATTGAGCAGTGATGTTGCAGATAATCCTATCTGAGTGTGCTGAAAGGTGTTCTCCTAATGACTCTATTGTCATTGCCCCGAACCCCTGTTCTAACTCCTAGACCTATTTTGGATAAAATAGGGGCAGGTGAACAGATGGGTGTGGAGACCTCACTTTCTAAAATGACAGCTTACCTCCCACCCCCCATTTGGGGGCTGGCAGGCAGGCCCCACATCACCCCCCAGAACCTATCTTGGAGTCTCTGCCTCCCCACACACTTCAGGACACAAGGCAAGAGGTCAAGTTTGGGAAGGTGATTGGATGCAAACTCCTCTGCAAGGCTGGTAGATTCCTTGCAGATTCCCCAAATCTCAAGAAGGAATGTATCAAGTTGTTAGGGGACCATTAAGAATGGTTTTTAATGATAGATCACTATGTGATTTTTGGTCCATGATTCAGAGTTTCAGAAAAGTGAAGGATATTTTTATCCCCCAGTTTTTTCTGTTCCCACCTGTTTGCTCTCAGTAGTAACAACAACAAAATGAACAAAGACAGGTTGTGCTTCATGCCAGCCATAACAGCGGACGTCCACTCCACTCTATTTAGAAAATTCATTTCCACTAAAACTTTATTTTAATGTTTAATGAATTTTAAACATGTAATTTATTATTGTTTCACTCAATTTTTAGCAAATAATGTTTTCAATGATAACCCAATCTAGAAGAAAAGTTTAGACAAAATTATAAAAAAGTAGAATTTAAGTTTATATGTATTTTCATTGTAAAGAAGAGTAATGGAATGATCAATAAAAATACTTAAGAAAAAAAAACAAACAGTGGCAGGTGTATCTGTAAGTGGAAGTTGAGTGTTTCTGAAAATACCTTACAAGCTCATTATCTGTTGTACACATAGAAATTTCTAGTCATCAGCACAAAGCTTGCATATTCAATAGCATTCAATAAATATTGGCAGGCTTGTTAAGCACTTTCACACCTTGCACATTGCTAACACAAGTTTAGTCTTTTTTGCTCATCTAAATCCTGTGTATCTTTCAAAGCCAAGCTGATATTCTCATTGGTTCAGTGATTTATCTTAATCAAGTATTTATGGAGTACCTTCTCCATACAAGGCATGAGGGATACAACATCAAGCAAAAATAATCAGTTGCCGTCCCTTAGGGAACTTGCTTTCTAGTTGGGATAATGACTTTAAACAGCTCGTGGCCAGGCACCTTGGCTCCCGCTTGTAACCCCAACACTCTGGGAGGCCAAGGCAGGAGGATTGTTTGAGGCCAGGAGTTGGAGAACAAGACTCCATCCCTACAAACAATAGGAAAGATCAGTTGGGCCTGGTGATGGGCACCTGTAGTCCCCGCTCCTTGGGAAGCCGAGGCAAGAGGATTGCTTGAGCCCAGGAGTTTGGGGTTGCTGTGAGCTGTGATGATGCCGTTGCACTCTAGCCTGGATGACAGAGTGAGATCTTGTCTCAAAAACAAAAAAGCTAAAACTCAAACAAACAACAAGAACAAAAACAATAATAACAAAAAACCAATTAGTTTGTGATAAGGGTTTTGTAAAAAATAAGTATGGTGTGTTAAGATTGCAGCTCAGGCTGGGTGCCCATAGCACAGTGGTTATGGTGCCACCACATGCAACAAGGGTGGCAGGTTCAAACCCAGCCTGGGCCAGCTAAACAACAAGGACAATTGCAACAAAAAAATAGCTGGGCATTGTGGCAGGAGCCTATAGTCCCATCTACTAGGGAGGCTGAGGCAAGAGAATTGCTTAAGCCCAAGAATTTGAGATTGCTGTGAGCTGTGATGCCATGGCACTCTACCAAGGGTGAAAAAGTGAGATTCTGTCTCAAAAAAAAAAAAAAAAAAAGATTGCAGCTCAATCTAACTTGGCCTTGTGCATAGTGTGTAAGGTAAGGAAGGTTGGAGAAATATCTCCGAATACAATACATTGATCCCAGTGCTGAGGATGAGCTGGAATAAAGTGAGTGAGTGCTGGGAGGAGCCTTTTAGACAGAAGGAACAACTAGTGGGGAGGCTCTGGGGGCTGAAAGGAGCGTGGCAATTTCGAGGAATGGAAAGAAAGAGTGGCTGTTGAACAGGGCTGCACAGAGAGAGGGGAGCACGGGATGTAAGGAGATCTATAAGCAGAGACAGGTCATGGAATGCTGTGATGACAATTCATGATTTCACTCTAATAACAAGTGTACATCATTGAAGATGTGTAGGCAGTGCCAAGGGAATAGCATGATATTTATGTTTGAAAACTCACTCTGTCTGCACAATTTCAGTGGCCTAGTGGCCGCAGATGCTGCTGAGACCTCAGTGGAGGCACTGAGGTAGGTGAGGTAGGGAGGAGGCCAGGCCCCCAAGAGGCACTGAGAAGGAACACTCATAGCACTCAGTCAATTTGAGAACATGTGTGATGATGAAGAGGAAAGTGCTGTGGTTCATGTGATTCCATCTGCCTTGCTTCCAGGATTTCCAGATGGGTAGGGATGGCAGGTGGTCAGGTTTCTTCAGGGATGGGGCTTTGCCTGCCAAGTGGAGTGGAATGAAGGTAGCAAGAGACCATGTGTATTTCCCAGGGAGTAATTTCCCAGGATGAATTAAGGACGAAGTGAGAGCAGAGGGAACTAATAGAAGACGGAAAGGTCATGGATATCCTAATTTTTCATAGAGATAGTCTTCTTCTGGGGATACTTGAATGGGTTGGGGTGTTTGAATTAATAATGTTGGGGTGCTGCAAAGTTTAGGGTGTTATTGAGGGAGGCAGGTGTTATTCTTGCTGGGAAGAAGAGAAAATGACTGGAGATGATATCAAGACCCTGGGATGCTGCCGCAGGGTGCGCCGTGCACAACTCCCAAAGATGACCATGTTCAGCATGTGGTGGAGTTGGGAAATCACAGGATGTTGCATAGGAATGCCAGGTAGATGCTGAAGTCACCACCAAAACCGTCAGCAAGAACTGGGTGAAAGAGGGTGCTGGGAGCCAGGAGATCTGTAGATGGGAGCAATGAGGGGAAGAGGGGGCAGGACCAGAAGGCCGGGTCCTCAAAGGAGCGGAGACCTTGGCCAGAGGGGAGGGAAGCAACTGTCTGGAGTGGCACTGGGACTAGGTTAGTTACCTTCTGATCTAGATTCAAAGGGGATGAGGAGACAAAGTTTCACCACTTGCAAGGAAGTGGGTTTCAGAGGAACTGTTCCAGGGGACAGCTGACTCCCGTCATAGGAAGGAGCAAAGAGAGTTCTGAGAAGAACAGAGATGCTGACATTTGATGATCTTGTAGTAAGAGCTCTAGAGCAGTGGTTCTCAACCTTCCTAATGCCTCCTAATGCTGCGACCCTTTAATACAGTTTTTCATGTTGTGGTGACTCCCCAAGCATGAAATTATTTTCATTGCTACTTCATAACTGTAATTTTGCTACTGTTACGAATCGTAATGTAAATATATGATAGGCAGGATGTATTTTCATGGTTATAAAAGAGGTTGTGACCCACAGGTTGAGAACCGCTGCTCTAGAGGGAGCGGTGGGAGGATTTGGGAGGGAAGGGAGATGGAGGGGTTTGGGTCTAGGGGAAGAAAATGCTCCACATCGTGGGGATGGTAATGATTCAGAGCAGAGGTCATGGAGGGGACTGTGTGCTTTGGGGACAGGTCCGTAAGAGTGCAGTGGACAACCAGGCCCTGGGCCAGGGTATAGAGGTCTTGGCTCAACTGGGTCTGAGGAGAGGTTCTTGGAGGCCCTCGTCAGTTCTGAGCTTCTGTGTCTCGGGGTAGTGAAAGGGCAGCTTCTTGGCTTGGGCAGCTGGGGAGAAGTGCCAGCTAAGTCACTTCCTCTATAAAGTATCCTCTGCTCCTCTGCTACAGAACAGCGGTTCTCCCACCTCCATTCCCCGTTTGTCAGCAGCATGGCCTGTGATTCTCTAGGCATTTACACCATGGCGTTTACACCATGTTGTAATAGTGCTCACCTTTGCCTGTGCATTTGTCTGTCTCTCAAAGCGGATTATAAACATCGTGAGGACAGGAACTATACCTTTTGTCCCTATCAGGACCTCACGTGGCACTCAGGAGACATTTGTAGGCTGGTTGGTAAACTGACATCGTGACAACCTGTGCCTTCTAACCACATCTCTACATGGGTCTGTAAATCAGAAACCTAACTCAGACGAAGGTAAGCTAGAAGGTCATTGGGAGATATCACCAGAACCCCATCTCACTCTGTGCCATGTCCCACCCACATCTTCCATCTCTGATTTCAACATATTGATTCCTGTTTGATTGGGTTCTTTTTGGTGGAGAAGATAGCTACTGGCAGTTTTATTTTGTTCTCATAATTTCTGATTCATTCCAGAGGAAAAAGAGTGTTTCCTGAGAGCTCTAGCTGCAGTCCTTAGGATGGCCGTGATCAGTCAGACTTGGGATGTGGTCCCATCCCTGAAACAATCTCTGTAGTTGGGGCTTGGGATACTCTGGGCCTTGTCTTTACACCTGACCCCATGAGACCAGCCCAGCTTGACCAGAGGATCACTGGAAGGCAGAGCAGGTGTTTGTCACAGCAGCTGACTCCCAGAAGCAAGGGAGAGGGGAGCAGCTGCTGGGACTCGGCGCACTCTAAGTAGATAGTGTAAGGCAAGGAACAAAGTGGAAAGAATCTATTTTTTTTACTGAGGTCCCAATGTGAGCTAAGCACTAGGCTCTTTACAGGTTCTGACCTCCTTTGATCCTCCCAATGATTCAGCAAGACAAGAAGGATCATTTTATGTTTAAAGAAGAGGAATTGAAACTTGAAGAGGTTGAGGATGCAGGTAAGATTCAAATCCAGGATATCTGAAATCAAAGGCCCTGTGCTCTCCCTTAGCCACGGTTTCTCAACCTTAGCATTATTCATGTTTAGGACCAGGAAAGTCTTTGCTGAGAAAGACTGGTCTGGGCATTGCAGCAACCCTGGCCTTTGCCCACTAGATGCCAGTGGCACCCTTACTCAGCTGAGTTGACCAAAAATGCCTCTGGAGCTTGCCAAATATCCCTGGGGAGGGATGGAGCAAAATTGTCCCAGTTAAGAACCAGTCTCTAAACTCTGCAGCTGAACTAATTCAAAGTCGTGGGGCCTAAAAAATTTATGCACCTGCCACTGGGGAACACAACAGAAGATCATGCCTTTGTATTTCCATATGCTTTTGTGTTTTAGAAAACTATAGCTCTCTAATTCAGTGGGAGATAAAAAAATTGTTCGCCATATGAGTATAGAGTGATTTTTGTTGTCATTAGTTTACAGAGATACTTCGTTTGGAATGCCCTTCCAGAAAAGTCTCAGAATCCAATAGAGCTGCTAATATGAAATAAGGAGAAAAGGTGGTAAATCGCAAAGTGTTTGGCTGTGTCTGACACAGTCTAGGTAAAATGAAAGTGGGGTGATCTCTGCTGGAGCTGCTCCCCGAAGCCATTTGGCAGGAGTACAAAATTCTGTTTCTGGGAGCAGCGGCGATGCCCCGCCCACATGGAGGGAGGGCAGCAGGGGCGGGTGAAGAGAGGCTGAGGGGAGCCTGGCACCAGCTTCTGCTGACTTCACCACCACTGCCAGTCGGGGCTGATTTGTAAGGCCACGTCTGGTGCCAGGGACTGGGTGGGAAAGGGGAAGTACATTCAAATAAAAGAATGCCCCTGAAGTGCCTGAAAAGAGGCTTTTAGCACCATTCTTTTCGTGCTCTCAACCAGACTGAAGGTGCAAAAATTTAAAAAGCAGCCGCAAACCCTTTGGAGCAGGGCAGAGTGTATCCGACACAGTGATATTATCACATCTATTTGTTGGACAAAGGATGCCATTGTATAACAAAATAAAACATGTTTCTCCTTCCAGTTCCTGCTTTGTGACAAATCTTCAAAAATGAGCTTACAAAGGAGCAGCTTGGAAACTTGGCAAGGGCTGTTTTTAGACAAGGTTCTTCCAAAATATCTGATTGAAAGGGTTTTCAGACTGTTTTCCTGGCCTGCTGTGTAATTTGCAAACAATCTCCTTTTTTTAGTCACTTGTGGGTGGGAGGAATTGGTAAAAGTACTTGAGACTCATTCCTAACAATTATACACAAATCTCTTCTCAGCTCACTAATGTCCTGCACAGGAAGCAAGTGCACGTTCTTGTCACCTGTGGGTCTCCAGGAGGGTCCAGGCTCTGCCCTAAGAGTTGTCACGTGGCCTCCTCCCTCCCTTCCAGGCAGCACACCTCAGGGACACCTTCCAATGTCTTGGTGAGTTCTAATGGGTAAATCTTTTGTCTTCAGAGCGAGTTTTGGATTTCCTTAGGAATGAAACACTCTACAGGACCTTAAAATGGAATTAGTTCGCCTCAGTAAAAATCTAGTCAAGAAATTCAGGGTCAGTATACAAGGCCAGTTTCTTGGAAAACTGCAAAGCTTACCTCAAAAGTTACCTATTGTATGATTCTGTGTACATACATCCTCAAAATGACAGAACTATGGAGATGGGGACCAGGCTGGCGATTGTCAGAGATTAGGTAAGGGAGCAAGGGCATGATTACTGGAAGGGTAGTGCAAGGGAATTCCTTTGTGATGACAGAACATTTTATATCTTGATTGTGCTGGTGGTTACACAAGTCTACACAGGAGAGAAAATGTCACAGGATTATATGTCAAAAAAAAAAAAAAGTTTATGAAAAAATGAGGGAAATCCAAGGAGGGTCTGTAGTCTCACTAATTGCATGGTATCAATGTCAATTTCCTGGTTTTGATAATGCAGTATCGATATGTAAAATGTCACCCACAGGAGAAGATGGGCGATGGGTACACAGAATCTCTCTGGGCCATTTTTACTACTCCTTAGGATTCTCTAATTATTTCAAAATAAAAACTTAAAAAGAAGATTAACAAAACCCAAATTATATAGCTTTACTGAATCTAGCATGGCAGAGATGACAACTAATAGGTGATAAAGAAATGAATGAGATGGATTACTGGGGAATACAAGATCATTTGCATTATATTAATGAAGTTTAGACGATGATGAAAATACATGATTTTTTGGGTATGTCAGGCATTGTGTAAGCATGTTAAGCATTGTCTTGTTTAATTCTCACAAGAACCTTATTTTTAATAAACTTTGTTCCTCTAAAATATAATTAATCCTGCGTATTTGGTAAAAGTGTAAAGAAGAACAAGAAATTACTACCGACAGAATGGTGCCTGTGGCTCAAAGGAGTAGGGCACCAGCCCCATAAACCAGATGTGGCGGTTTCAAAGCCCTGGCCAAAAACTGCAAAAGAAAAAAAAAAAAAAGAAAGGAATTATTACTGACAAAAACATGCAGATAATAGTAAATGGCAGTGGGCAGTCAAGGCAAGGTTGTCGTGGGGTGGGGGAGGGGCAGATCAGGACCAGGACCAGGTATCTATGGGTATTTGTTGTACCATTGGTTTTGAAGTTGTACATGTCTTCTATATAAACTTTCTCTTATGTGTGTGCTATCATTTATATACGGTTACATAAGATGGATAAAATATACAATTAAAACAAAACAAAATGGAACCAAGAGTGACTGGCAGTGTGACAAGAATTGTTTCATTGACAAGGAAAGACCATCCAGAGCCAGTTTGCTGGGAGGGGATGTCTGGCTCAGGTTTGTGGATCACTGTGACTGCTGCTGCCAGAACCACACTAGACTCTCACTGACAAGCTTCCGGAATCAACTATTGGAGATTTGTCTACCAAATGATGATAGGGCTGTGGGAGAAATGGAAATGATTTCCCTGTATGCTGGGACAGCAGACTAGTGAGCCACGAGTCCCTCATCAGCTACCCACCCACCCCATGAGGAGGCATAGTCACAGCTTGGTGGCCTCTGCTGTGAAGGGAGCTGCACACTCACACTTCCCTTTAGGCAGTGGAGATAAGAGGAAGCCCACCAGGGCACAGGGAACCAAAAGGTTAAGGACAGGAAAGGGACAGTGAGAACATCTGGCCAGCCATTCTGCATTTCACAGGTAAGAAAATGAGGGTTGGAGAAGGTAGGATATCTTTTAAATTTCACAGTTACTAAGAGCACCTGTGTGCAGCAGAGCCCAGGGCTGCAGACTGGGACCCTTTACTGCTGTGCTATTTGCTGATCATCTCTATGAGGATTTAAGGGATGTACACAAAATAGACACAGACAAACATATGGGCAATGGGAAAATAGATAAACCATGAAAACAAAGTCTGGAGGTCGGTTTTTGTTCACAGAGTGTATTTGTTTTAAAGCTCTTTTCACAATGTCATGTGCCTTTATCTGACTTACCTAATGAACATAAGCTCTAATGAGATAAAGATCTCCTTACAAAGATTCCTTAGTGTGGCTCCTTCTCAAAGCTGGCGACAAAACAGGGATGTTTGGAGATATTTGATCTTTACTCTTTTTTAAAAAAAGTTATAAAAGTAATTTTGTGAATACTTGCTTCCTGGAAAAAAAAAATTAAACAGTACAGATATATACTAAAGGAGCTCAGGAAATTTCACCTGAAAATATGACTTCTTAGTATAAAAAATGTTTTGAAATAAAGGCCGTTCAAGATCAGGGGGCATTAGAAGGGGCTATCCCTCTGTCTGCAATACACAGACTGACCTAATCAAATGATCAAAGGGGACAACTGACTTCCCTTCCTTCCCCTGTTATCTCAACATCCTGCAGGAAAGGTCAAGAATCTTTTGGCCCAAATCATTTTAAACACAAGACCTATCTCTCAGGTTAGTTTATAAATCAATCTGTTTCCCCATCTATTCCTCCTCCCTAGCAACCACTTGCTGCACCTGCATGTATAAAGATATCTGGACATCATTGCGATACTGGGTAACCATTATGTGATTCTCCTCATGCACACTACATTGGTAAATAAACATTTATTAATCTGCCTGAATTGTGAGTTGATCTTTCAGTGAATGTTCAAGGAAAAGGGCAAGTTTCCCCTCACTCCTACAATACGGTATAAAACACGTCCTGGAGGAGGCAACCAGGACTAACCATTTAATTTGTATCATTCAAACCTTCTTATGTGCATTTATATATAGATATGTGGGTTGTTTGAACAAGTTAGATGTAATTTAGCTATTTGTTATTTTGTGATTTTCTTTTTTCTCAACACTGTGTCTTAGAAATCTTTCTGTCTGGGTACATTTGGCTCTCTACCTCAACTGTCTTAGCGACTGCATTGCAGAACAATTGGTGTGACCATTCTCCAAGTGATGGGCCTTAGGCTACATCTTAATGAACAATGATCAATGAATATTCTAATACATGTAGCTTGGCATGGGCCCTGTGTATGAGTATTTTATTGGCTCTATTTTCAAAAGAGTAGTAGCCTGATGTCCACATGTCTTACTAGATACTGTCAAGGTGACCATCCATGAGTTACCTGCCCAGCAGAAGGTATGTCGATTCATTTTGTCACATTCTTTCCATAAATAAATGTTATTAATCTATTAAAATTGCCAATCTGAGATATAAAAAGAATGGTATCTGTTACATTGATTTAACATTCATTTATTTGATGGCTAATGAGGTTGTATAGCCTTTTTCACATTAATTTGCCATTTGTATTTCTTATTACTTGCCTAATCATATTTCCTTTCCTTTTTAAAAAGATAGTCCGTATCAAGGCATAGTCATTATACTGTTTATGGGTAGTAACTTATGATGCAAACCCTTATTGGTTTTTGCTTTCCTTCAAAAATTTTTTATGGTGGTGTTTGCCTTAGAGATGTTTGGAATTTGTGAGTCATCAAATTAGTAACTTATGGATTTTTGTGTTATGCTCAGGAGAACATTTATTCACCAAGATCATAAAACTATTTTCTCCTGATAACTTTTTTCTATTGATGGAGCCTCACTCTGTGGCCCAAGCTAGAGCTCCCTGGTGTCAGTGTAGCTCACAGGAATCTCAAACTCCTGACTTCAAGGGATCTTCCTACCTCAGCCTCCCAAGTAGCTGAGACTACAGGAACCCGTTACAATGCCTTGGTTATTTTTTTATTTTAAAGTAGTAGTGGGGTCTTGCTCTTGTTCAGACTGGTCTCAAACTCCTAAGCTCAAGTGATCTTTCTGCCTCAGGCCCCCAGAGTGCTAGAATTCTGGCCATGAGCCACCATGTCTGGTCAATTTTTTAAATATTTAGATCTTTAATCCAACCAGAATTTATTGTTGCATACTGCATGCAGTATAAGGTGAAAAACTAATTTTATATATTTTATCCAAATGGATACCTATTTGTCCCAACATAATGTATTATTTAGTTCATCTTTTCTTTGTCATGTACTGAATTTACATTTGGTTTCTGAAACTGTCTCTTCTATTTCAGTGTTTAGTCTCAAGCCAGTATCATGGCAAAATTACTGTCATTTTTTACTTTGGCTGTTCTTTGTATACTTACTCTTCTATTTGAATTTTAGATTCAGCTTTTCAAGTTCCATAAAAATCCTGTTGAGATTCTGCCTGGCATTTTATTGAGTTTATAATTATGGAAGGACTGATATTTTATAAAATTTATTCTTCCCATTCATTTGGAAAATACTTTCTAGTGCTTTAATAATATAATTTTCATCATAAAATTTATGCATATTTTAATTTGGCTATTTCTAGGCAATTTTGTAGTTTTTATTGTTATGGGGATTTAATAATTTCATTTCAATTTCTATTAGGTTATTTTTCTGACTTAGAAAGTAAGTGATTTTCTACATGTTGTATTGTAATTGATTACCTTACTGAACCTTATTATTGGTTCTTTACATTTTTCCACTTACTTTCTTTGATTTTTTAAAAAATAATCATATCATCTGAGAGTAATGGCAGTTTCATCTCTTTTTATCCAATACTTATGAATTTTATTCACTTTTCTTATTTAATTGCATTGGCTAGGACCTCCAGAATAATGCTATGGATTATCTTTCTCTGGTTTGAATTTTAATCAAATGCTTCTACTTGCTGTAACTCTTTGCATCATATTGATGAATTTTTTGTTTTACTAATATAGTAAGTTGAAATGTCTGTGTTTTAACCCTTGTTATACTCCCCAAATTAACCCTAGTTGGCAATTTTATGAATTGTTTTATTAGTAAATAGAGGCCTAACTTTAAAATAATATTAATAAAATCAGGAAACAAAAATTTCAAATGTATTCAGTAAACCAGAGGCAGCAAAAGGAGAGAATTAAATAAAGACATGATAGGCACCTTGTCTTGTTTCAAGAAGAGTTTTTGCTATAAATTATTCTTCAACACTTAATTAAAATAATTTAAACATGTGTGTTCTTTATAAATTTAATCTTGAGAAAAGTGGAAAAAGAACATGTGATTTCCAAACAACTATGCAAAAAAGGAAATAAAGAAAATGTCTTTATCAGAAAAATAAAAACAATGAAGAAAAAAAGACATACCCAAAGATGGCACATGAAAAAATAAGAGATAGCAGGACAAGGGAACAGTTATTAGTTATAAAATATCAGGTATCAAAATAAAGGTGGGTAGATGTTACCTAACAAATGCAATCAGTGTAACCTGGTTTCTTGTACCCTCAATGAATCCCCAACAATTAAAAAAAAAAATAGAGGTGGTTAGATTTAAACAACCTCTCAAAAGGTAGAGACACAGAACAAATTCTAGTTATTTGATGTTTATGAGAGACACACAAAAAATGAAAGAACATACAGTAAAAATAAAGAAATGGGTAAAGTTATACTAGGTCACTTAGAAGCACAAGGGGCATAGGAGACAATATTAATTTCTAAGAAAATAGATTTTAATATGAAAACCATTATATGGTCACAGAAGGATATAACATGCTGTTGGAAGTTATAGTCCATAGAGAACATAAAATTACTGTGAATTGTGGGGGAATATTTCATATTCATTTAATAATAATCTCTGCTTTCCTAGAATTCCAACCCCCTGGCACTTAGTCATGTCCAGGAACGAGTTCTGAAGAGTGAGTTCCAAGCAGAAGTGAGATGTGCCACTTCCAAATCAAGCAGTTACGAACTGATGTGTGACTGTCCATCTCTTTCTTAAAAATTGCTTATGGTTAACAGTCACATTATTTACATTTATTTAGCATTAATTATGCATTTATGGTTTACTTTTACCCACACTATTTTTAAAATGATCTTTCGTAGATTCATTTCTCACTGTAATATATAAACATTAAAGTTATTCAGACAAGTTTTATTATTATTATTTTTATTTATTTATTTTTTTTAGAGACAGAGTCTTGCTCTGTTACCCAATCTGAAGTGCAGTGGCACAATCATAGCTCACTGCAACCTCAAACCTCTGGCCTCAAGTGATTCTCCTGCTTCAGCCTCCAGAGTAACTGGAACTACAGGTGTGCACCCCTACTCCTGGCTAATTTTTTAATTTTAATTTTTTTGTAGAGATGGTATCTTACTATGTTGCCCAGGTTGGCCTTGAACTTGTGGCTTCAAGCAATCCTCCTGCATTGGCTTCCCAAAGTGCTGGGATTACAGGTATGAGCTACCACACCTGGCCAATGTTTCAAACTTTTAAAATATCTGAGTACTCATGTGTCTAAAAATGTCTTTATATTGCCCAGATATCTAAATGATAGTTGAATCTGGAATTTGGGGTTCATAACCACATTTCATAGGAACGTTTAAGATATTGCTCCTTTGTGACCTAGCTCCCATTTGCTGAGAAGAGTTTGCAAGGCAGATTCTTATTCTTTTGAATGTTGCCTATTTTTTCCCTGCTATTTACTATTAATAATTTTCTCTTACTATTTGGAGTTCTGAGTTTCCTCTAGCCATGCTGAAACTATAATTTTTTTTTTCCTCTTTGGTTCCCTCCCTCCCTCATTTCCTTCTTTTTCTTTCCTTTCTTCCCTTCATTTGATTTGCTACTGATTTCTATTGAATATCTGACAATACTTTATGATAGTTCCTGTTTTTAAACAAGGAAATGTAAATAAACAAAAATCATAGCTCAGAGGTGCTGGTGCTGGTTCTTTAGGCACAGCAGTTTATGGGCTCTACCTAGCTAGTGTGGTAGGCTTTCCTTTAGGACCAGTAGTTTATCTTCAGAGGATGGTTTCTTTCTTCCCTTAAGGTAGCTCCAAATTATTTGGGAAATCAGTGTGTCCAAGTACATTGTCTTTGACGTCTGGTACAGCTTTGCTATATGAGAACTACTCTGAGGGTCTCCTATGTCAAAATTCTCATATAGCAGAGCTGTACCAGACGTCAAAGACAACGTAAGTTGTTTTATCGGAGCATGGATACAATTCTTCCCCTCATTTAAAATCTGTGTCCAGGCCTCCCACCTATTTCTCCTTTTACTCTACTGCCTGATCTTGGGGTTGTGTGGAGTTCTTTACTAGAGGACCTCTCATCTCATGTAGATTCTTTACATCTGTTACCACCTGTTTTTTTCTAGAGAAAATCTCAAAGTTCTGATATCTAGTGAAAAGTCTCTGTGTTTGTCATCTCTGCTAAAATTGGGTTTTGTTTGCATGTTTCCTCTGTCATTTCAATGGAATTCAGAGAATGAAACCAGGTGAACATTTTTCTTCAGTCAGTCATCTTATGCCCACTTTTGATCTTCCTTATCTCAAATAAGTCCAAGATCACTTTCCAGGCAAAACCATCTTCAAAACATTCTGCTTTATAATAAGCGTTGGTCAGCTTTAGCTAGAGAAAAAAATCGAGATGTTAGTATCCCTCCAAGTTAAAGTTATTGTCTAGAAAATACAGAAACAGATAAAAAGAAAATTAAACAAAATTTGAAAATCTTGCCACCGTTTTTATGTTGACAAGTTAGTATGAATAGTTTAAGAGTTTTTTTTTTTTATATACACATAGAGGTGTTCTTTTCCCTGTAGAATGGAATCACCCTCATCAATATAGCTAATATTTGTTATGCACTTAGTATATCTCAGGCATTTTGCTGAGATTTTTGTTTCATTTTTATATTATTTTATTTAATCAATTTTCTCACCCAATTCTTCTAACAGTGCTTTATACTTGGGATTCCTATTAGTACCTGTTTTATAGATAAGGAGTGATACTTACTGATTCTTGTCCATATTCATCTGACACTGTTAAGTACTGTACTCTGCCACCCTGCTAGACATACTGTTTTATAACCTGATTTGGAAAATAAATTCCTGGTTCTTTTTTCATGTCAATAATTATGCAATCCATATCATAAATAGTAATTGTTCTATAATGTTACATCATATCTCTATTATTACATATACTCATATACTTTACATCATACATAAAATATATATAGTGAATATGTATATTACTTCATGTATATATAAGAGTGTATTTGTATGTGTGTGTGTATATATATTACATATGAATTTTATTTTGCAAGAATAAACAATGCTTTATTAGAAACTTTGCATGAGTTAGGCGTTGCTTGGAGCACTGGAGAGGAATAAAACATGGTCTCTGACCATGTGGAGTTTACATTCTAGTGCAGAACATACATAACTGAAAATAATTACACAAATGATGATGTAACTGCAAAGGTGAGGGATACAGGGTCTTCAGTGTCCAGACATGGGACCTGGTCTGGCTTGGGAGATGCATGAAGCAATTTCTGAGGAACTGATGTGGCAGAGGGACGTTTTGCTTTTGCTTGCGGGACCTTTGGTGGGCTTTATGCCTCAATGGTTGAGTCTCTGAAATGGTGCTAACCAGGATTCAATCCAAGAAATCTTTGTGAACTGTATTAACCTAACAGCACTCTAAGAATTCCTAGGATTAAAATCTTGCTGTGCACAAATCATCTGAATGAATTAAACATGTAATTGAAAGGCTCTTCGTGTGCAACTCAAATGCTTTGCTGTACCAGAAATAAAATGAAAATGAAATCATTTTCTCTCTCAAATAAATATTATATACTGTGGGGTTCACTGGCTCCATTAGTACTGTCTGATTGCACAGAGGCAATTATATTATTTATAACACATGAGATACTAATAGGCTGCTTCAATTCAGGCAGACCAACACTGTAGGATTTTCCTTCCTTCCTCTCCCACCCAGTATTTCTAGCTGTCTTTCTCCTTCTTCTTTGAATACTAACGATTGTTTTTCTTACAGACTGCAGAGCAAGCAGCCACTTTTAGAGGGTGTTTCTTTATTCAATATTTTGAGAAAATCAAAGCTAGTACTATCATGAGACTCGTATGGGAATTCCTTATTATTCTATGATTGGGTCATGATTTGTTTGGAGGTTACTTACTATGTGTCTTAGTCTGTCTTATATTGCTATAAGGCAGTGGTTCTCAACCTTCCTAATGCCTTGACCCTTTAATACGTTCTAGTGGGTTGCAACCCACAGGTTGAGAACTGCTGCTACAAAGGAACACCTGAAGCTGGTCAATTTATAAACAAAAAAGGACATATTTGGTTCATGGTTTTGCTGACTGGAAGACTTGGCATCTGGCAAAAGCTTCAGGCTGCTTCCACACATGGCAGAAGGCTAAGGGGAACCAGTAGTGCAGAGATCACACAGCGAGAGAGGAAGCAAGAGAGAGGGGAGGTGCCAGGCTCTTCTAAATAACCAGCTCTCCTAGGACCTAATAAAGTGAGCACTCACCCTCACAGAGGATGTTAGTCTACACACGAGGGGTCTTCCCCCACAACCCAAGCACCTGTCAGGCATTAGACCCCATCTTCAACATTGGGGACTACATTTCAACATGAGATTTGGAGAAGATGGGTATCCAAACCTTCCCATATACACTTAGACACTCAAGGTCAATAGAATGTCTGTCACATCAGTTACTGACCCTGAAATAAGTTCTGCAAAGCTACAAGGAGAGTCCAGTTAAGAAAGTCCTTGTCATCTTCCTCTGCAATGTGATAAGAAATAAATAATCATTAACACTCACAGGGCATCATAATGCATCACAGGCTTTGCACAACTCATTTCTTATCTAATGAGAAAACTGAGGATCAATGATGTTAAATAATTTGCTCAATGCCACCCTGTGAAAAGTAGAGCTAGGACTGAACCTAGATTTGTCTGATGCCCAAACAGAAATTATTTTCACCTGTGATGGCTTTAAAAGCAATGGTTACAAATTCTTTGACTTTTTTCATGTGGACAGGTTTGTCTGTATTCCTTCCCTTTAAATTGGGGTAGGATGAAAGGTTCATTCAATGGAGTATATCGGAAATGATGCTATAGCCTGTGAAGCTGAGTCACAAAAGGCCATGTGCCCAGCCTTGAATACTAGAACACATGCTCTTGGAACTTTGAACCAACAGTTAGGAAGGCTGACTGTCCAGATGCTACCAGGATAAATGGGAGCCCAGGTCACATGGAGGGACCACGGGTGTAAGCAGGGCAGTTGCAGTTGATAGCTCCAGCTCAACACAAACTTTGGGACATCCAAGTTTGGGTGCCAGACATCCATACCATGCCAGCCTCTGGCATTCAATTATCCCAAGACATTGGACTCTTCCTACTTGAAGCCCCAGATAGTGCAGTGTGCAAACAGATAATCCTTGTCATGTTCCATCCAAATTTCTGAGCACAGAATCCTGAGAATAATAAAATTCTGTTGCTTTATGCCACGGAATTTGTTAACGTGGTATTTTATAGAGCAGGAAGGGATCAACCTTCTATCTAACAAGCAGAATCCAAACTGTCTCTTAGGAAAAGGATACACATTCCTCGTGAATGTGCTAAATCTGGGATCAGAAGAGTTTTGTTTGGCTCCCAAGCTTTTAAGTTTTAACAATAATTAAATTTTACATGAAACTTGAATTTCCAGCCTCTCCAGAAATATCAGAAGATCTGGAAATACTGTGTTTGCCTCCTGTTAAGAAAAAAAGTCCCATGTGCCTTAATAGCAGCTGCCTCCTTCAGATGGGGCTCTGCGCTCTGGTCCTGCTGCCCCTAGACTCTTGGCTGCTTTCCTGGTCCTCCTCACTGCCTGCTTACTGTGGGTATTAGTATTTGCAGATCAGACAGGTGGATGATACGATAGCCTATATTTTAGTATTTAAAGGCACTTAAGAATTTCTGTTTCTTCTGCTTTTATCTTCCAAAATTCAAGTTGTTTGCATATTGTAATCTATTTTGCATATATAGTAATTACAGTCCTGACTGGAATACCTTTTAACACTATAAAATATAAAATAGTACAACTTAAAATGGGCATAAAATGCCAAATCTTAATATTTAAGTTGTCATCTGTCATGGTAAAAAAAGATGAAAGAAATGCTGTTTAATTTGGAAATAAAAATAACTCTATCTTTTACTCAGTTTTCAAAAAGGAGACTGTACTACAATTGCGGATTAATGCTAAGTTAGGACTTATGAATGGATTTGTTCTGGGGGAAGATCCTTCCTCGCCAGATCCCTAGATGGAAAAGAATTTAGATTTTCATTACATCCATCCCTTTGTGGTTCCTGACCCAGCTCTTCTGTGTAGCCATGATACATCATTTGATTTAGGAGAGTCATCAGCGAAAGTAGCTACTATTTACTTTGCTGGGGTATGTGAATGCTTGCCAACTATCTGAAGGGGCAAAAGGGAGAGAAGAAGAAATTTCATATTTACCGAATCCTTACAATTCAGATCAGCGCAGAATAACCCATGCCTTTTCTTATTGGCAGTGTAGCAGAAAGGGATATCTTAAATTTTTTTTCACTCAGATTTCCTGGTTAAAGAATGACAAGTGATTATTAAGGGAAGTTGTAGAAACTCTTCCTCCAAAGATGTTTAATAAAGGACAAATCTTTCCAGATAGGAGAAAGTCATTCCAACAGTGAAGTGGGGCAGAAGTAAAAGGTAAAGAGGGCGAATGACAACTTGATAACCTTTTGAAATCCCCCCAGGGCTTTAATAGCTGCTATATGCTTTGATCAGTGACCATAGACCCTTAGCAGAAGGTTGTAACAAAATTGCCTTGAAATTGGGTGTGTATTGGATGGTCATTATTTATTACAGTTGATTGGTGTTTACTGTTAGAAATCGTGTTCTTATGAGGTTAATGTAATTTTGATACTTATTTATGACTTCATATTATTTCTTTGGCCTTGTTCAGCAGACTGTAAATCACAGAGGGAAATGTCTACCCCTCCCTCATAGGTAAAGTGCTACACAGCAATGCTGTGGTTTTGGCTTATGACTCTTGTGTATAGGTTTCAAATTTTAGAAAAATTATTAAAGTCAGTCTGTGAATACTTGCTGGGAAGAGTTCCAGTAAGGGGTCATGGATGCTGACTCTAATGATGCTTTTGTCCGTGATTGTTAGAAGTCAGCACTGAATGACTAACTCCATTAGGTGAGCCACTGAGAAAAGTCGTAGAAAATCCTGGGTGCTCACACAATGACAGATTCCTTCTATGAAACAAACATGCTCTTTTCTGTTATTCCTCAAGATGAAAGAATATAACTTTCTCCACATTCCATGAGCCACCCTCTGCCATTAGTAACCATGTGAATCATCTTTCTTGTTTTCATAGATGTGTTAATCCAGTCACTTACTTCTGTTAATTAAAGCCTGTCTCACTGTGATTGAGTCTGTGATAGACTTCCCATAGCCTGCCCATAGACTTCATCCCCCAGTTTGGGAGAGTGTTACTAGCAGAAAATGCCTAGCTACCTGCTCCTCCTGGTTTTGCTTTGTGAGAAGAAAACCTCACTCAAAGTTACTGCCCTTCCAGGGGTGACACATATCACATTTAAGGACTGATCAGAGTGGAGATATGTAAAATTCCACAAGACCAACTAAGTGTGGAGTTCAGGGGCACCCAATACGACTCTTACGTTCAATAATTCACCGAAGGACTTATAGAACTCAATGAAAGCTGTTATGCTCATGGTTTCAGTTTATTATAGTGAAAGGACGCAGGTTAAAATCATCTAAGGACACAATCTTGTAAGACAGAGGGAAGTTCCATGAATGGACCTTTTTTCTTCCAGTGGAATAATGGATAGCACTAATTTTCCCAGAAACAATGTGTGAAAAAAACACATGAAGTGCTGACAGCCAGATAAGCTCAACTGAGTCTTGGTGTCCAGAGTCTTTATTTGGGGCTCCATCATGACTACCCATTTGATTGATCTTAATCCCCAGCTCCTCTGGAGGTTGAGTTAATCCAAAGCTCCTACCGTAAATCACATTGTTAGACTACCTATCTGCTATGATCCAAGGCCCTTAGCTAAGCAAAGACGTTTATCAGGCAGGGCATCCCAAGGGCTTAGAGATTACCTCCCAGTACCTGAGGGTTTAAGGTCAGGCTTCTCTTTTAGCAAGGTTAAATTCTTCACTACATGGGATATAAATACACTGCCCCCCAAACCTGGGACAATTCCTAAGGGTCATACTAGCTTCAATGCTTATTGCCATCAGCAGAGAGGTAAGGTCTCCTCTGAGACTGCAGTGAAGCACAGCTTTTTTCCTGCCTAATTCTATTTTCCTTCTTACCCTTCCAAAGGTGCTAATTCCAAGATCACTTCCTAATAATTCACCTTCATGCTATTCTCTATCTCAGGCCCCACTTGTAAGGGAACCCAACTTGCAACAGTTGATGCCATCAGTGATCAAGACAGCAAATGCTGAGATTGGGACTTTAGGGCTGGATCACTTGCTGCTCAGTTGCCAATAAAGAGCCCATCACTAACAGAAAATGGAGCACATAATTCCTGGCCCACATAACTACGTAGCAGTGCCATAGTTAAAGTTTTCACTGGCAGTGAATTACAACTGCATCCTGCTGGGACAGAATGAATTTGGCAGATGTGCCCAATCAGGTGTAGAGAAATACCAAGGAAATATTAACTTCAAGCATGTGGAATTGGGTGACCATTGCTAAACTTAATTGAATTTCTAGAAATAGATGACAAGAAGCAAGTGATTAATCATCAATTAAAAGCTATGTGTAAAATCCAAAGGACATTCTTAGTAGCATGTAAAGAGGTTCTCATCTCTTATGGGGGACGGAGGGTGAAAAAAACCCAGCTATCCTAGTTTTCTGAGGACTGAGGAGTTCCTAAGATATGAAGCTTCCAGTTTTGAAACCAGGAAAGCCCCGGGGAAACTGAAATACTTTGGGCACTTGAGCATCCTAGGCAATACAGAAAACTGAGAATGAGGCACAAGATTTTTCTATAAGAATAACTATGCTCCAAAGAAAGTTTAACTCCCAGCCAAGCTAGGTTGGCTTGGCCAAAACTGGAAAAGAATCTTGCCACAGAAGATGGAGATTCCTAGGTTAATGCACTCAAAAAGCTTAAATCACCAGATTCCTCTAAAACAGGGGACCTCAAACTTTTTAAACAGAGTGCCAATTCACTGTCCTTCAGACCATTGGAGGGCCGCACTATAGTTTAAAAAAAAACAAACAAAACTATGAACAAATTCCTATGCACACTGCACATATCTTATTTTGAAGTAAAAAAACAAAATGGGAACAATTACAGTCACACCACCTCATGCGGCCCTTGGGCCATAGTTTGAGGACCCCTGCCTAAAACTTCTGAGACTTGAGGTGGCCCATTCTACCTTATTCAGGGCTAACACTTCCCCCTTGTTTGAAGATAGCACACAGGGCTCTTTCAAAGGTCCGTCCCTGGGTCCTTCCTTATGCTCTCTCCTGGGCTTAAGTCACAATATAATCAGGATTGTCCTCCCAAGAAAGGAAAGGGACTACACCTTAGAGGAACTTCAAGAGCTGGTCAGGATATGCTAACAGGAGCTGGGTTGAACTCTAAGTGTGCTTCACCAAAGAGAATGTGGAACACAGGGTTGGATAAGGGAGAATTTATTGACTTGGAAATGCTCTCCTGAGATACAGAATTTAATACCCTGGCAAGGAATCTGAGAAATGCTTTGAACAGATTAATAGAATAGCTCTTAGAAGTAAATGAAGTGGGTAGACATGCAATATTGTCATGGCAGATCAGTTTGGAAGAAGGGCTTAAAAGACTCAGAGTAGTGCATATTTAGAGTGGATGTGCCATATAATGCCAGAACACCAACCAGAGGTCTATGTTCTATGGAGAAACCCTAGAATACAACATTTTCCAAAGCATTAAGAGAAGCACTGGAAAAGGTGCAGCAGCGTCACTAGGAAATTCCAGTTTCAGTTACTTGAAAGGTTGAAGTGGGAGGATCACATGAGCCCATGAGTTCAAGTCCAGCCTGGGCAACACAGCAAGACACTGTCTCCAAAGGAAAAAAAAAAAAAAAAAAGGAAAGGAAAGAAATAAAAAAAAAAAAAGTTAAATTCAGCGGTAGGCCATGGCTGAAGGTAGGAAATGACATGACGGAACTTGAGTCAGTGGTAACAGTGGGGATGATAGGACTCTGAAACAATAGAGGCCACGTAGCAGGGTTTTTATCATAATGACTGGAAGGCCTGACCTGCAGAGAGTGATGGAGATATTTAATAGGACATGGCATCCCTTGGGGAAAAACAGATAGCCAATAAGGGTCCAACTTAAATTGTTCAAATAAAAGAAATCAAGGATAGATAATTAGAGGGTTGAAGGCAGTCACCCGTTATTTTAAATTTTTTGCCCACTTTCCTAACATGAGGAAGTTTTCAGACCTAGATCCATTACCTGAATGAGACATCCAGTCCCTAGTAGGAAGGACCCAGCAGGGCCACTGCAAAAAAATGCACAGTGACAATTCCCTTGGTCTTTCCCTAGAGGGATCTCATCTGCTCACTTGAAGGGGGGGAGGGAATGCGTGAACATTTCAAGGGCTGTCAGATGTCTGTTCCAAGTCGACACTGACACTTAGGGGCTCCAGGTGTCAACATTTCTGCCTTCTCCCCCATCACCTCACCCCTTGTTATAGTGAGATTATCTGGAGGCCAAGTAATAAACATAGTTCTGGCCCAAATCCATCTCACAGTGGGTCCATTGAGACCTAACTGATAGTCACTTCCTCTTTCCCTGAGTGTAACATTGGAAAAGATGTTCTTGCTTGGTGGTTGTCACATCAGCCAACTATGGACGGAGTGTCATCTGCACGTGCTCTACTTGCACCACAGCTGAGAAACCCTGGAAAGCAGCCCATACTGGGTTTTATACCCCAGGGCACAGGAATCGCTCGTCTATGGTGTCGACGGACATCCTGTTTCTAGGAAGGACCAGAGCAAAGCTCATGTGTTCTAGCTAGCTCCTCCTTATTGCAGCATGTTGCATTTCCACATGTTCTGCAGTTATTCCTGAGAATCATCAGCTAGAAAGATGGAAGAACTAGGTCAGTCCATGGCTACCCAGAGAACTATTCTTCAGTGTTAAGATAGCTCTTACTCCATAGGTCTCACATGGTATGAGATCATTCATTTGGCAAATATATTCTTTAATATATTTCTCAAAGAAGATGATCGGAAACAGTGGGTATTTACTTGTAGTGGACATCAGCACACATTTACAGTTTTACCCCAGAATTAGGTTAATTAACTCTCTTATTCTGCTTTATAACATGGTTAATAGAGATTGGAGTGTTTGGTGGAAAAAGTATTGATGAATGTAGGTTCAATCTGCCTAGTTTAGCCAAAAGTCAGATTATTTTTCTGATAGAGATATGGGAGGAGGATCAGCTCCCTTCTGAGGAGTGACAGTTTCCTCTACTGGGAGTGACCTGGCACAAACAAGGTGCCTGCCTGTCATGGCTATTGTGGAGCTGACCCATGTTTCTGATGGAGGTGCTTGAAATTGTCAACCTTGAGATTCTCTGATTTTGAAACCAAGAGGGGGAAAAAGAGTAATGTAGGTAAGGCTGAGCTATTGACTTTTAAAATACACTTTCAGGTGGATATTTTGAGTCAGGGGCCAAGAACCATTAAACTGCTTTTCAAGATCCAGTTGTTTAATGGCATGGACTGAAGGAGATTTGGAGATGGCACGCATTTCAGAAACAGTTCTCTTGTCTGTCTACTTTAAATGTGTATCAGCCTCTTCAGGCTATCTCTCGATTATGCCTTTTAATAACTTAATACCCTTTTGGCTTTATACCTTATTCACTTACTGTTCTGGTGATGGGTTTGGCACAGGTTTCAACCAGCTTCACGGGTGCACCTGCCAGGCCTGCCCCGTGTTCCTTTCTCTGCGTCTTCTAGGTTGCTGCAGCATAGAGTGATTCCAGGATTGTTTGGCACTCATGCAGGTGCAACCCAAAATTGTGCAGGAGGTGACAGTCTATGGGATAAGCTTGACCAATGGGAATTGATGGGTCTGTGTATTCTTTCTTCTTCCCTGGTGTCTCATATGATCTCAAAGGACTCTGGTACCTTGTCTCAACTCAGTAAAGCATCCTGATAGTGGCTATTTCCTCCTCCCTATTTCTTTCCTTTTGTGCTTTATTTCTGCCTCCTTTGATCACATCCCCAAGTAAAGAAGGCACTTAAGCTTTTGTTTCAGGCTCTGCTTTTGGGGGCAATGCAGCCTCTGTTCTGTAACAAAGATGCTCCGAATCAGATGCTACCAAGAACTACTACACTGCTGGCATACAATCTCCTGTGTGTGTGTGTGTGTGTGTGTGTGTGTGAGATTTTCTATTCTTATTATTTTCTAAACTACATAGAACAAGGCCAAACAGATCAAGTTCCATTTAGAGCAGTGGTTCTCAATCTGTGGGTCGCGACCCCTTTCTAACAATGAAAATCCATCACGGCATTAGGAAGGTTGAGAACCACTGATTTAGAGCAAGAAATGCACTGAGCAGTAATAGCAATGAACGTTTTTTGTTGTCCTTCCATGCCATACCTTGTGAAAGTGATCCATATACCTTATCTAACCTACCCCTTACCTTAATTCTATGAAGGAGGCACTGTTATTGCTCCTGTTTACACATAAGGAAACTGAGGCAGAGAGGATTTTAGTAACTTTCCTTATGTGACGTGGCCAGTGAATAGGGAAGCCAGGAGGTGCATCTGACTCCACTGTTTGATATCAGAGCAGTGCTCTTAAGCACTAGAAATCCTAAGATACAAATCAATATTAGGGCCCAGGGAGTGTGTTTGATTGCCAGTGTTTAACGTGCAAGCGTCGGGATGGGATTGCACACTGAGTCATTGTTTCTGCGGCTCGTGGAGAATGGGCAGAAGGTGAGGGTCAGCTCCCATCTGACTTTGTCTGAGAGCTGCAAAAGGGGGATATTTATTTATGGTTACATATAATGTGTGTGATTATTTATGATGTTTATAAATAGATGGCTCTGCCTAGTAATTTATGGAAGTTTCTTGGGCTTTTAATCAGAAAGATGGCCTTAAAAATAATTTCACTTTGTTATTAGAGGGCAAATAGGTGGTGTTTGCCATGTCAGACTTTAAGCAGGAGTGGCTGGTAACACCTAGGAAACAAAACAAATAGGATTAGGTAATTTACAGAAGTGCTTCATTTTTCAAAACCTCACTTTCCTCACTTCTCCTTGTTATACTGAAGCATAATGTTAGTCTTAATTAGAAGAAATGGGTCATGACTCTGAAGGCAAACAGATCCATTATTCTTCATGGAATGTTCTGATCCCCCAGCCTGAGGTTAGGCTGCCTGGATAAGAGGTGCCCTGGGTGGGGGATTATTTTTGTTTTAAATTGTTGCTGGGCAAACATTTCCTTTGCTCCACCTCTGTCAGCTTCTAAAGCAACCCATGAATGTCTTTCTAAGGAGTACACATGAACCCACACTCGAGACCCAGCCCTGGTGCACCTGCTTGGACCGAAATATTGTAGGGCCCTTTGATGATAGCAGCTCTACACACCATATCTGTTCTCTAGACCTAGGCTTAACTAGACAAGGGGAGGGAGGGATTTTCTTTCAATTTCCTTTTTCAAAATTTACAGTCATTAATGCATCCTAGAGTTTAAAGTGTATGTGTACAATCTTGCATATATTTGTCACATGATATTGAGTTGTACACATGGATCGGTTTTATTAATTTCCTGGGACTCTGGCCCCAAATGAAAATAAAATGAGAATCACAGTGACAAGAACTATTAGTTCAGTGTCCTTGGGACTCTTACTTTGGACTTTCTGAGCACACGCTAAGTATGACAGGGGATTCAAAGATGAACCAGATGCAGATTTGTGGAGGGGATGTTAACAATGTTTGGTCTGATGTAACCAAACGACTAATACGTGAAATAGAGAAAGGCAAATTTCATTATAGGTAGCAAGCTGTTGGAGCTTAAAAATGAAAGTATTTCATGCTGAAAGGATCAAGCGAGGTTGTGTAGAATTCTTTGAATTTAGTCTTGAAGAGAGGGTTGAATTTGAACACTCAGATTTCCCAGGAGCTGGGCTGGGAAAGCCATTTCAGAAAGAGGGAATGGTTAGTGCTGGGGCAGAGGTGTGACAACGCTGGTGTATGTGGGCAGTGGCACAGGTGTCTGAGGGCCAGGGCAGTCCAGGGGGGCTGGGAGGGTGGTAGAGAGATTCTCCCATTGCACAGGGGCTTGTGAAGGAGCCTCACAAGCGACTTGATCCTTTCATCAAGTGAGGCTGTGACTTGTCCAAGGACATATGGCTGGTGATGATGGGGTGGATTTCAGCCATGGTCTCTGGGGTCTCAGTGTTGTGACTTCTTTGCTCCTCTTCTTCAGTTTAGATTGCAAGGTGCTTCTAACTTTGCTTTGTTTTGGTCATCTGTGACAGATTCCGTGAAAAGCCCATTTCAGGAGCTTAAAGGCATGTGTTCCTGAGGGTGGAACCTGGGAAATCTCTTAGCTTCATAGTGAGCTGTGAACAAGTTTGCTGCTCACACTCCCCCCTCCCCACAGGATGCCAGCAGGACCAGGTCTGAACCTGTCCTCGGCAACAGGCACGTGGCTGGGGGGATATGGGTGAGAGAGAAGGGTGTGTGGTGTGTACGTGCATATGAGCCTGACGTGTCTGTACCTGGGGCCAAATATGAATCACCTGGGGATTTTTGTTCACTCAGCTTGACATGGGCAAAAAGCCAGCATAAAGAAGAGTTTTACTTTGCCCTGAAGTGTGTTTACTTCTGGGCTTAGCTGGAACTCAGGAAACAGGGAGTAGCTCACTGACTAGGAAAGCCCTTCCTTGAAGTTGGCTGCGAGCTGGGTAAGCCAAGAGATAGAGGCAGAGAATTAGAAGCACTCAAACTCTGGACAGGACCCGAGAGACTGTGCCAAAAAGCTTTCCATGACAGCACACGGCTTCCTGAAGCAGGCTAATACCTGCTCTCCGGGTTAGTCTGTTGGTCAGCAAATAGTAATGAAGAGCTTAGCGTCAAGGAAAAGCTGAGGTAATGCTAGTCAAGTGGTCGGCACAGCGAGGGCAGCTGTGCAGGGAAGGCGTGGGGGCCTCCCTGGTATGGGCAGGGTTCTGGGAACCTGGGAACAGCATGCAAGCATGCACCAGTGGGCGAGAGGGCAGTTTTTCTAGACTGCAAATCTATAGAGTCTGTTCTCTCTCAAAGCCCATGCTTGCATCTGACATCATCCTTATTTTATAAATTTAGCATCTAGGAAAAGTTCTGGAATTGCACCAACACCAGGGATCAGCTTTTATGTTTTCTGTTAAAGCTTTCCTATGTTTTCTAATTCATGTGGGTGTGAGTTTGTGCTTTTGGTCATTGATTTAAATGCAATTAATTGCTTCCTTACCTTTTGTTCTTGCTGGGTTTTGGATTTATCATTTGTGTTACTTTTTCTAGGGCTGAGGTCACAAATGTCTACAAACTGGGTGGCTTAAAAATAATAGAAATGTATTTTCTCATAGTTCTGGAGGCTCAATGCCCCAGATCAAGGTGTTGACAGGGCCATGCTCACCCTGAAATCGGTAGGGGAATCCTTCCTTGACTTCCTGGCTTCTGAGGTCTTCCAGCAATCCTTGATATTACCGGGTTCATAGCCGCATCACTCTCATCTCTGCCTCTGTTGTCACACAGTTTTCTTTTCAGGGTGCCTCTGCACATTTTTGTTTACATTGCCTTTGCGTAAGAATATCAGTCACTGGCTCACTGCCCGTAGTCAGTGGTTAGGGCACCAGCCACATACACTGGGGCTCGAACCTGGCCTGGGCCTGCTAAACAACAACAATAACAACAACAAATAGCCAGGCATTGTGGTGGGTGCCCGTTAGTACCAGCTACTCAGAAGGATGAGGTAAAAGAATCGCTTAAGCCCAAGAGTTTAAGGTTGCTGTGAGCTGTGATGCCACGCACTCTACTGAGGGCGACATAGTGATACTCTGTCTAAAAAAAAAAAAAAAAAAAGAATACCCACCCCAATCTAGTAAGGCTGAATCTTAACTAATTATATCTGCAAAGACCTTATTTCCAAATAAAGGGCACATGCTGAGGGTCCAAGTGGACAGAAATTTTTTTTGTGACACTATTCAACCAGTAGAGTATACATGATCCCCAACTTATAATGGTTTGACTTACGATTTTGTGACTTTATGATAATGCAAAAGCCATTTGCATTTAGTAGAAACAATGTTTTGAGTACCCATATAGCTATTCTGTTTTTCTGCTTTTAGTATAGTATTCAATAGACTACATGAGATATTTAACACTTTATTATAAAGAGGACTTGGGTTAGATGATTTTGCCCAGCTGTAGATACTGTAAGTTTTCTGAGCACATTTAAGATAGACTAGACTAGATGTATTAAATGTATTTCCAACTTACCGTGTTTCTAATTTATGGTAGGTTTGTCAGGATATAACCCCATTCTAAGTCAAAGTATATTTGTATTCCTAAAGGGATTTTGGAGAAGGAAAAATACATAGTAGATGATGAGAAAACATCATTGTCTTCCTGCTGTCTTCTGTTTCTTTGAACTCTAGATCACCCAGGGTGACTGGGATGCCAAGCTCCAGAGAAGTGGTTTTCAACTCTTTTTTACCTCCCAGCACAATTGAACCTATAACTAAATTTCCATGGCACACTGAAATTATGTTGACCAAAAAAAAAAAAAAGAATATACTTACTGTGCTTTGAACTTCTTTCAAAAATAAATTAATTAATGATCTTTAAAAATTTTCACAGCACACCTAAGATCCTCTCCTGGAACACTGGTTGAAAATCACTGCTCTAGAGAGTTGGGGGATCCATGGTAGAAAATTCTGGGAGTGTGGGGAATGAAGCCAGGAGGTTGTCGTGTGGTTCTCCACATTGGGCTGTGAGACTGGTCAGTCGTGACCAGCCATTCCTGGTTTAGCATGATTCCTTTGTGTTTGTCTGAACTCTTTTTGTACAGATGCAAAAGGCAGATTCCTTGGCCCTGACATTTACTACTAATGTAATTTCAAACAAATCATGTAATCTCTCTGAGCCTCAATTTCCTCTTCCGTGAATTGGGAATAGCAATAATGCCCGTGTGTGCTGCCTCCACAAGGTGGTAGTGGTGAGCATGCAAGAGATGTGAAGCGTCCTTGCCCACTTGCTGACGATCACCTCCATGCTCTGAAGTCAAAGTGACCTTTCAGAAACACTCATCTAATCCTTTTGCTTCCTTATTTAAACTGTTTAATTGCTCCTTCCTGTGTAGTATAAAGCCCAAACTTGTTCCTGCAGTTTAAAAGGCCCCGGAGGATCTGGCCCCAATAGGCCTTTTCGGGTTCAGAGCTCAATACAAGTCCTGCTTCTCCGTCCCTCACTAACTCTCCTCAAGCTCACACGTGAAAGGCCATTTTTCTGGACCACGAGTTTGGCACTTGTCTGTACCTGGCCTCAAATTCTTTAGTGATTTCTTACTAGAAGGCCGAATACAGTGAAATCTGTAGAAGCACAATAAACAAAAGCAGAGAATCTTATTGAGGAATGTTTCAGCTGCTGTCTCTCTTGTTCTGTTGTTCCCTCTTTGCTCTTTTCTCTTCCCAAGCTCAGCAGCTCCAAGGGTTTACGGAACACTGCTTACAAACAATTGCCCAGATCCCAGGTTCCAGATGGCAGAAGTACCATCTCTCCGCCCTCCTATCTCTTTCTCTGGTGGCATCAAAATTATAGTAACAAGTTTAAAAATGTATAAACTTGTAACAACTAAAATAAATAAGGATATATCTGTAGGAGGGTAGTGATATCCCAATGGTTGGTATCTTTCAAAAAAAATCTTTGGAACACAGAAAACATATGGAGAATTAATTGGCTAATAAAACAGAGTGAAGAAAGCTTCAGGGTAGCAATGTATAGTTAAGCTTTAGCAAAAGGAGAGCAGCCATTGCCCAACAGAATGATCGGAAGGTTCTGCCCCTGGAGACAGTGGGAATGTCAGAGGGTGAAAACAGAAGACCAACTGAAGATCCATGGAGCTGTTTCTTGGTTTTTTTTTCAAGACAGTCTCACTCTGTTGCCCTGGCTAGAGTACCATGGCATCATCCTAGCTCACAGCATCCTTAAACTCCTGAGTTCAAGAGATCCTCCTGCTTTGGCCCCCCAAGTATCTGGTACTACAGGCACCTACTGCAACGCCCCATTAATTTTCCTATTGTTGGTAGAGAAGAAGTCTCTCTCTTGCTCAGTCTGGTCTTAAACTCCTGAGCTCCAGGGATGCTCCCACCTCAATCTCCCAGAGTGATAAGATTATAGGTGTACCAAGCTTTGATCTATGGGGCTGTTGACTCTATTTCTTTTGTCTTTCCTGTGCAACCCAAAATAGCCCTTGTCCTTAAGCTGAATCTTCTTTAATGAAATTGAAAAACTGGGCACTGGGGCTCACACCTGAGATTCCAATACTTTGGAAGGTAGACGTGGGAAGATTGCTTGAGTTCATGAATTCAAGACCAGCCTGGGCAACATGGTGAGATTCCATCTTTGTTTAAAAACAAACAAACAAACAACCCCCCACCCCCCCGCAAAAACAAACAAACAAACAAACAAAAAAACGAAACTGAAAATATTCTTTGCAGAGAATTAGTGTGGGGGTAACTTTCCAGAGTAAAGTGCTCTTCATTCTGGAAATTGAGGGGCACAAATGTAGTGAATGATTTCTCACTTGTTCACTTGAAGTAAGATCTGCCAGCTGATGAGCCAAACCCTTATTCACAGAGCTCCGCATTAGCTGTCCTATTACTTCCCTCTTACATATGGGAGGGATATCTGAGGATTATCAGATCATTTGAGCAAAACCTATAATATAAAAGTGAATGGCCATGGTAAACAAACAATAATGCACCCAGAGGAAAGGGAACTCATTTGAGGAACTAATTTGCATCCTCATAAAATACTCAGGAATCCTATAAAAAAGAAAAAAAAAACCACAGGATAAAATAAGAAAGTTATTGGGAAATATAGAAGATGATTGCTAACAAAATTAACTGATGTAAGAATTGGAAGACAAAGTGAAAGAAATATCTAAGAACTTAGAATAAAAAGAAAGAAAAGGAGAGAGAACAAATAGAAAAGAAAGAGAAGGAATTGAAAGAAAAAAAAAGATAAAAAGATCAATTCTGGAATTGTATCCTCAGAATAACAGATTGGCTTTAATAGTAGCTCCTGAATTGACAGAGGAAACCAGTGGAGAGTATGTTATTAAATAAATAAGAAAATTTTCCAGAACTGGAAGAAGATACAAATCTTTAAATTAAACGGCCCTACTAAATTTTAGATGAAATAAATTTAGAAAGGATCAACACCAAAACAAATATTCATAACATTTTGCTTCATTGAAAATAAAGAAAAGATTTTGAAAGTTTCCTGAGAAGTAAAGCAGGCAATTTAAAAGGGAACGAGAATCCATCTGGCATTAAACTTCTTAACAAAAACACTGGGTGCTAGAAGACCAAGGGTAATACTTTCAAAGTGCTGACTGAATGTGATTTTTGTCCTAAAATTCTATACCCGGTCAAGCTTTCAATAAAATTTTCGGTCAGAATAAAAATTATGTCTTTTCAAGGACTCAGAAAGATTATGACCATGTACTCTTTCTTAGGAAGCTAGTAAAGAATACGTTTCAGAAAAATTAAAAGTAAAGAAAGTTAACTAAGAAAAAGGAAATCATGGGAGACAAAATTTTCAACCCAGAAGATCAGCAAAGAGAAATTCCAGCATGACAGTTTGGTCTTGTGTATTGGGAAAAATTAGTCCATATGGAAAAGGAAAGATGGTGGAAGCTGTGAAAAAGGTCTTGGCAGTGTGGGAAACAGAGGATTTTATAGATTAAATTGTGTATTAAAAATTTTAAAAATTGCGAGGCTGTGATAATGTTATAGGAAATAAGAAAAAGAAAAAAATCAGAAACTTCATGAAAATAAAAACAAAACTGTCAGAGAAAGGTGTGTTCCAAATATAAAGCAAACTCACCAGTTGGCATGATTTTGACCAATTAATGGAATGTGAAGAAGGAAAATCCATTTGCTCCAGATGCCTAAACTATTATTTTCTGGTTTGCAGCTTTTAGAATTCACTTTTATAAACAACAGAGAACTTAACTATGGTTATAAACACAATGTAAATATTATTTTTCTTGACAATGTAAACATGACGGGTTTAGTTGACAGAGGTTGGGAAGTAGAAGTGAAGAAGAAGGAAATAATTGTGCATAGTTGACGGAACAAAAACATGAGGCTTTAACGTGCCACTAGAAGTCACAGAAATTAACTGGAAGAACTGAAAATGCAGATGTAACTAAGTTGGGGTGAGAAGGGGGAAAGAAAGAAAGGTAGAGGTGGTGGAGGTGAGTTAAATTTTCATTCATCATAGTAGAAGTCAAATCAATAGATAATGCTGAAAGATAATAAATCAAAAAATAGAGCTATACATCTACTGTACAGAGATTGGAAGTAACCACCAGAAGAAATAAAATAGGAGTGATCAAAACGGCTTGCCTCCAGGAAATAGGTCTGGATGGGGCAAGGGGGGTATACATTTTCATTATAAGTTTCTTATAGTATTTGGGTTTTCAACTGTGTGCATGTATTACTTATCTAACATAAAAAAAAAAACACAGAGATCCATATACCCAAAGAACATGACTAGATGACCTTTAAAACTTGCTTTTAGCCCTCAATTTCAATTATAATTAGCTGAAATTTCAGCTCAGCTGAATATAACTGTAATTAAAAATCTCAACTGCCTAATGGCACACAATTAGCTGGAGCTGTCAGGAGCCAAAAAGAATGATGGGCAGTTTGAAGACTTTGCTATAAGGCTTGGCAGCAAACCGGCCACAATTCCCGCTCTCTGACTCCTCCTTCACATCTTCTGATCCAAAGGAGGCAGCAGGATTTATGGCAGGATCCTGTCTTTGGACTTTACTACAGACTTCCATTCAAGTCTTGGCGCCACCACTTACTGCCTCGGAGACCCTGGCAAGTTATTTAACCTTTCTATAGTTTGATTTTGTAAGCTGCAAAGTGGGGATACCACCTGCCTTGCAGTGTTATTACAATGCTCCAGTGAAATAATGTAAGTAATGATCAGTGTATAGCACCTGGCTCAATGTAAATACTCGAGCTATCAGAGACAAACACCCACTTTTAAGTGCTTTTCTACTTGGCAGAATTTGAAGTGTTGATGTATTAAATAAATTCTTTTGTCTTAGCTCTTGCAACCACCTTGCTAGAAATGATAGGTTATGTCCATGGTACTACTTGGACCCCTGAAAGATGTAACTAATTGATCTCCAGACCCCACACCTCTTGCCTGCTGCCTTTAGATGTGGCTTAAGGATTTTCTTAGTACAGCTTTTGAGATAGTCCTTACTACTCAATCAGAATTGGTACTTAATATAAAATCTATTTTTTGTCTTTGACTACACAGAGAACAAATTCATCATGATGTGGCCCTAATGGCTGGGTAACCATACCCACGTGCAGGTAACAGTGTGCCTCAATTTCTATCCAAATACACAATGACAACCCCTTGGTGCTTGGAATATCATAGTTTTTAGAGCTTCACGAACAGGGATGGCATAGGAAAGCTTTTACAGACTCCAGGCCAGCTAGGTTTCTCTCCCTAGGGGTTTATCACTAATGAGTAGGTTGCAACCTCTGAGGAGTGAGGATAAGGACTTGATGAGTCTAGGAACATCAAGGAACTGTTTGGGTTATCGGGGGATAAATGTCAAGTGGAGTCTCAAATGCACTTGATTGCAAGGACCACAACTTCCAGACACCAACCACATCTTTAGTTCTGTTCACTACTTTACTGCTAGTTAGTCAAATGCCTTTAGATTTCTTGACTAAATTGCCTTCCTCTCAGGCACTCTTCTCTCCAGGAAACTGCCTGCTGAAAGTGTGGGCCAGTCCCCTCAAAGTCTCTTTTCCTTATGTCTGCAGAGCACTTTCCCAGTCACCCGCCCATGACAGCTTTTAAGTCTCTATTATCTTGCTGATCCCACCTTAGCAGTATTTCTCAATCTTTTTTTTATCTCATGGCACATTTGAAGTATAATTAAACTTCCACAGCACATTTAGATTATGTTGATAAAAAAATTAAAAAGAATAAAAAGAATGTATTGACTGTACTTTGGACTTCTTTCAAAATAATTTAATTAATGATCTTTAAAAATTTTTGTGACACACCTAAGATCTCTCACGGCACACCCATTGAAAATCACTGTGTGTTTCCCTAAGAAACCTGGTGAGAGACCTGGGGTTGCCAGGACCTCCTTGAGAGTGTCCAGCCAAACGTGCTGCACCTAAATTTGGAAGAAGGCGCTGCTTTGTCCTCCACCAAGACATTGCAAGCTTCAGGCTTGGGGCAGTTGGCCTTTGCTGGCATTGGTTTAAGTATTATTTAATTGCAGCCTCCTTTATGCTTTATCTGAGAGAAAAACAAAATCCAAAGCCAGCCCCTCAAGCTGGTGACATTTAGAACCAGAGAGATTTCTCAGGGAAACAAATTTTAAGCTTCAGTTTTAGAAAGATCACAAGGATCGCACACAGACATCCCTCCCTGCCTTGTACATATGCTCATAGCTGATTGACTCAGACCCGTACATCTGCTTGGTTTTCTCTTTACACATCAAACCTATTTCCAGTCTCTCAAATGGAATGTCCTCCAAGAAGGAAATAATGTGTGAGAAGAAACATACACACCTCCCAATGTCCCCTCCCATTTCTGTAGGGGTGGGAGGGATGTGTGTGGGTGGGGGGAATGAGAGTGTGAAATCAAAAGGATGATTAAGAGAATTTGACAAAGAAAACGACTTCTTCCACCCATTTAACAGCCACATTAATCCACTTGGATGATCAAATGCAAAAGACAAAGAGAATTACAACCTTTTCCAGGCCAAGAAATAGTAATTATTCAGAGGAAAATCTTGGCAAAATGAGGACTAAACCAGGCAAAGAGAGAGAGAGAGAAAGTTGCAGTTGAAGAACAAAAAAGCCAAGGTAGGCCATGGTGTTTGGGAAGCCTTTGTACATTATACCTCCTCTCAGTTTAAAAGTAAAATGTAAGGAAAAGAAAAAAAAAAAAAAAGCTAGAGTCTTTATATAGAGCAAGTAATGGAAAACTGGTTGGTGGTGATGATAATCACTGGTCGCCCCTCTTAGTGGTTCTGCGCCACTTTCCTGGTAGAAGCAACAAAGGTCACCTGAGGAAAGGATAACTCTCAAGAGCTGGGTTTTATTTTTAAAAGCTTTGCTGTCCTCTGATAGGACGGAGGGGAAGTGGAAAGAGGTAATGTGTGAACAAGGTTAGAAGCAGAAGAAAAAGTGAAGAGGAAAAAAACGGTAAGGGCAATTTTCTTTGGAAGCATATTGTATTGTTAGGCTTTCCTGGCTCTGTTCCAAGAGCACAATTGAAAGTGAATTTTTCTTACTGAATTCCATCCAGAGATATCATAACCTCAAAAGGCGACTGTTACCCAGAGGGCTTCAGATAGAACCATTTGTGTGTGACGCTTGAAATGTGAGGAGTCACAATTGTCATTTGACAACATGGGACCTGCCAGGCCAGCTCCTTTCAGGACAAGGGAATTGTTGATATAATCTGGCCCCCACTCCCCTTCAGAGGGACCAGGCTCTCTGTTTCTTGGGCTTTTGTGCTTAGCAGGTGCAGCAGCCAGGGCACTAAGGAGTTTCACAAAGACCAACAACACCCCCAAACAGGCTGTGGCTGATTTAAACATCAAATGCTTACTCTGTGCGGGAAAATAATGAGTGTAAATCACTGTGTGGGTCTTTAGAGTCCCTAGGACTAAATTCATCTTTTAGCCATAACAGGTGGTGACAACATTACAAACCCCTGCAAAACTAGTAGAAGTCAAACTACTAGCTTAAATGAAGACACTAAAAGCAGTGCAAAGGCTGTGGGAAGGGAAAAACAAAATCAGACTGACTCTGATTCACGTGGATGGTTTTTTCTTCAAGGAGAGGTGCACGACATGAACCATCAGAGTGGCTTTTCAAATGTTTCCCACCCCGGCCCATCTTCCTTCTTTTTATCCAGCCCCTTCTTCCACTTTAACCTTTTCCTTCATTCATTGCAACCTATATTCCTTCTTCTTTTTCTCCCTTCCATTCAGCAGTAAGTAGTGGGAGTTGCTTCTGGAAGCTTAGCTCTGATAATAAACCTCTTGTGTGGTGACTCCATTTATTCTTAGATACACACAACCTGTTTTGAATGGGGCTATGGAGAGAAACTCAAATAGAATTAACCATTCTTTTCAGAGGTGGTTGAATACCAGCTTTCGTTCTCAAAATCAAGTTTCAATGACTGGTTTCTTTTCAACAAAGTGCAAAGGAATTCAGAATAATAAGTGTAACAAGATGGAGAAAATTTTATTCAGCAGTATTCTTCTTGAGGAAGGCACTGTATGCGTTTGGGAGAATTACTTTGATAAACCACTTCGGCTGGGGATTAGGCTGCCCAAGTATGCTCCAGTAACAAAAGATGGTCACTAAACTGCCTTTGAAGGAGGGTGGGTCCTTGGGGCGTTCTTTGTTTTGTTGAGTTCACTGTTAAGTTTGATAGGGCTGTCTGGAGGAGAACAGGGAAGAACTGCAAGCCCGAGGGAGGAGGAAGTTCAAGTTCTTCTGGGAAGTTCTGGCATATGCATGCATGTGTGTTTGCGCACACACACACACACACACACACACACACACACACATACACAGAGGAAAGAAGAGAAGCAAAAAGGAAAGCCCAAATGTTACAGCGAAGGTGTGTGAAGGGATCTGGGTTTAACTTATTATTGTGAAAATCTGAAACATATTTAAAAATAGAATAGTATAAGGAATCTTCATGTACTTATCACCATTCCTGGCCAATTTCTGTTCTATTTATATCTTCAGTGTGGTTCTTCCTCCCTCTTTTATTTTGAAGCAAATCCAAAGGGAATTTGGAAGGAAAGAAATGGTTAGTGAGACCTTTAAAGTTGCTTGTTGTGGTCTATTCCATGTCTTGTAAAATATGCATTGGTCATTCATACTCATGTAAATGGATTGGTTTTTGAGGGAGTTAAGGACATGCTGTTATGTATCAGGGTTTGAGAAGGGTGAAAACACTCATAGCACATGTGGACCCAGGACCTGGGTGATAAGGAATCAGCTGACAGGTGTAAGTTACATAAAATATCACCAATGCCAGCAAAGAAGAAAAGTATGTCTAAAATCAAAATGTGAAAAATATCTCTGTAAAAGCACTTTGGAATTTTCCTGCTATCCATGATTTTGTACATACTTTCAAGTGACTATTTACTAAATGCAGGGAGAGAACGTGACTGGGAGTCAGAGTCTCTCATGACTCAGGTAGGAGCTGTTGGGCAAATCACCCACGTCTTTGCCTCATATAATTCCCAGGCTTGTTGTGTTAATCAAATTTGGGAAATGCAAGTAAAAAGTTTTAAAAATATTGGTACTTTTCCAGCCAGGTGTCAATGTTATTGAAAAAGGACAGGGCAAGATTCTCCCATCTGTACTCTGGGCCAAAAGGACTCGATCTTTCAGGTTTTCAGTTCTTAATAAAGGATTCAACTTTTGGAACGTAAGTTCTTCAACAGAAGAATTATAGCTACATCCTTGGCTTCATGTTTTGATTGTACTTTCCTTGGACCCCTTATTTGATCTTTGCTCAGAAGATATTTCTTAATTTTAACATTGTTTGCCATCTGGAGAGACTGGGAATGTTCAAAACCAGCAAGTCTTGGTACCTTTTGTTTTAACTGTTCTTTTTTGCATTTTATGGTATGCAGTTAAAAAACACACACACATAGCACCTTCAAAATTTGGGCTGAAATTGGTCTCTGCTAGATGACCCACTTCATTGGTTCCATGTTTTACTTTGTGTGTTACTGTAGGTGACATTGTAGCTCAATTCTGCCCCTTCATAATAAGGATCTACTTTTCTTCACTTTCCAAAGGAGTTCCCTCACTTTCCTTAGCTATAACCTCCTCAAAGTCCAAAATTTTTCCATCAGTGTGTTCAAGGCACTTTCACCAACAACCTCCAAATCCTACTGCTTTGCAGTGTCTACCCATTACCTAACTCCAAAGCCACTCTCATACTTTAGGTTTTTATTACAGCTGAATCTCAGTTATAGACACCAAAATATGTATTACCGTATATACTTGAGTATAAGCTGAGTTTTTACCGGCACACATTTTGTGCCGAAAATACTCGGCTTATACTCGAGTATATACGGTAGTTATCTAATGCGGAGTAACATCTCCAAACTTAGCAGCCTGAAATAGTAATCATTATCTCATTCTTCCTGCAGGTTAGGAATTGGGGAACAGTTTAGCTGGGTGGTTCTGGCTTGTGGTTTAAGGCTACATTCAAGGTGGTAGTGGAGCTGTAATCACCTGGAGACTTGATAGGGGACTGTGGCTATCATGAAAGTGGCTGTTGGCTGGAGGCTTCAGCTCTATGCCGTGTGGGCCTCTCCATGGGGCTTCTCAAGTGATCATGAGCACACTAACACACTGCCTTTTATGACCTAGTCTCAGAGTCACATGTTGTCACTTCTGTCTTATTTTAGTCATTAGAAGTGAGTCATGAAGATCAGACTACACTCAATGGGAGATTACACCAGGACATAATTGCTGGGAGCTGCCTTTGAATCTGGGTACCACATTTCCCACATGCATGTGCTGTGATGTTTCGGAGATGACAGACGAGATGTAACTCCCACTTTCAAGGGACTCTTAAGAAAGTTCACATAGTGGGGATATAGAGAAGTCAACTGAAAGTGTAACAAGTATCATGACATAGTGATGGCACAGGGGTTATGTCAGCACAGAGGAAGAGGGGCCTAACTTAGACCGGGAATGAAGGTTCTTGTCTGTGGTGTGCTAAGCCTTAAGCTTTCTAGATAGGTAAATGGATGAAATTAATGCCAGGAAGAGGGGCGACATCCATGGAGGTGGAAGCATGGCTTTCTGAGCAGATCCCAACTGCTTGCTATAGTTAAGACAGGGTATGTAGCAAGAGAGGGTGAACATTGAGGCAGGAGAGGTAGAAAGGACCCAGGTTATGGCTAGGTTCAGATGTTGGAGCCTTATCTTGAAGGCAATTAGGGTAGGGTGAGGAATCAGGAGGATTTTGAACATTTACACAGTGTTCCCTATGAATCAAGCAGAAAATGTTGAAGACAGTTACCTTAGTCTCCAAAAGTTTACAATTCGGTCTAAAAGGTAAGACGTGCATAATTAACTATATTTGAAGGTGGTTCCTGCTAAGTATCCTGTGAAAAGTACAGACTCAGAAAAGTATAAGAATTTTCTGAATAGGAGATCCACTTTAGAATGTATTTTCAGTTCAGAGGAGGTAGAACTTGACTATTGAGATATGCCTGGAGGTTTGTTGATATAGATGGAGAGAGATGGGGAAGGAGAGACATTCTAGGTGGAAGCAGAAGAAGAACAATCATGATGGAACCATAAATGATCCAAAGTAGGATTCTGTGTGAGAGAATGGCAGCAGAAGTAAAGGTAGGGCCAGATTATGGAAGACTCTAAATTCCAGGCCAGAGAGTTTGAGCTATGCCCAGAGAGCAACAGAGAGCCACTGATGGCATCTGAGCTAGGGGTGTTTGAGTCTAGATTATAGTGGGCCAATCCTTTTTTTAATTTTTGCATAGGAAGATGGTGAAACAGGTAAATAACTTTTCAGACAACACTCAGAGAGCCATGAAGAGAAGGTTCTGGAATACACGCCTCAGCATCAGAGTGTGTGTTCCCCCTGCTCCCTTCTGTGCCCTCTTCCAGGGGGCCAACGTCTAAGCCCAGTCATAGCCTGCTATCTCATGTAACAGTAGTGAGTCCTACCAAGGGAAATTTTCAGGGCTCATCTGATCACTGCTTAGCATTTTGTCTAATTAATGCAGCCTGCAGATGTTTGGCAGGAGAAGTTAATCAGCTATTAATCACCAAAGAGCTTCTCTGTAGTTTTTCTGGAGCTGGAAGAATGTCTCTGTTATATAATAATTGAAATCGTGGTTATTTACTGAACTTGGATGGAAGGGCAGGCCAGGGATAGACAGTCGGTGGGTTTCCTGTTGGCAAGTTTTGATAGAGGTGACTTGGGGTTTGTTCTGCTGTTATTAAGTGAGAAAAGTGCAGCTGCTATTTTCCTGAGTTCATCAATGGCTAAAGAAGGCTGGTTTTGGCAAGGAGAAGAAAAATCTGGGCATGTGGTACTCTATGATGAACCGCAGACTGGGCACATCAGGGTGTTGGTTTTTAGTCCCAGCTTTGCCTACGTGGCCATGACAATCTGGTTAAATCTGTAACTTCTTGGGATTCAGTGTTCTTATCTTTTAAATCAGACATTTTGACTAGATTTGGGATTCTCCAAAGCTGTTTCTTAGAGAAGACTCTATGGATACTTTAGTGAACGAAGAGTCCCCTGTCAAATGAATTTGGAAACACAGTTCACTACCCAGGCCTCTTGGAGATTCACGATAGACATAAGAATATTAAAAGATTGAGCATTTGTGGTTAAATGACAAAACAGAAAACCTGTTTAGCCCATTGAATACTCAAATGTTTTTGATCACAGCACCTTTTGTTCATTAAACATCTAGTAGGAACTAGGAGAATGTGCTCCTGACTCTGACATCTGTCTGTATTTCTCATTTCTAATTCAGCTTCATTATTAGCATAAGGTTTTCTCCTTAGAAGTATTCTTGTGGACTCTTGGTGAACTTCAGCAGCAGCCTACCTACCTCTGGGCTTCCACATGGTCTCCTGGATTGTAAACTTTAGATTTTTAAACTATAGTCCAGCCCTCCAACAGTCTAAGGCACAGTGAACTGGCCCCCTGTTTAAAAAGTTTGAGGACCCCTGAATCAGGTATGAATGAGACTCAAGGCATGATTTATCCTGAGGTGAATTTCCTCCAGCTGTGAGTTTGTTAAACAAGTTATCTACTTTCAAAATGTAATGGTAAGATGGGTATAGGATAGACATTCCCATGCCAAAAGGGAAAAATAGTCAACAAGAAGGGGTAACTTGTCCTAAGTTAGTTCAAAACCCAACTGGGAAAACAATATTAAACCTTAAAGCTGGAGAATAATCTCCTTCAATGTCATGTCCCTCTTCCCAGATATATCAGCTTGGGAGTTGGCTGCTACACCCCTGTGGCTTTTATGGGCTCAGTCCACCCAGAAACTCATGGGTTGAGTTTCATGCCTGCACCTTTTCCAGGCTTGTGGCCCTAGAGTTCTGTGGTCTTAGGGGCTTCCCTACACTCATGGGTCTGGTAGGCATTGCCCTAGTAGAAACTCTCTGTGTTGGCTCATGCATGTGGTAGGTTTCCTCCTGAGCTTCCAGGCAGTCAGTGGCATCCTTTGAAATCTAGGTAGAGGTAGTCATGCTCCCTCAGCTTTTGCATTATGTGTGCCTGTAGGATTAATGCCATGTGAATTCTGCCAAAACTTGGGACTTGAAGCTTTCCAAAGCTGTGGGTTGAACCACACCTGGACCTACCTGAGCAGTAGTTGGGGTGGCCAAGGAGTGCTGTGCTGGAATGTGGGGAGCAGAGTTCTGGGCAGTGGTCCCCTAGAGGGCACCCTGGCCTCATCCCCTGAAATCATCTGTGCTGTTGGGCCTCTGGGCCTGTGATGTGAGGTTCAGTTTTGATCTCTGAAATGCCTTCGAGTCTTTCTCCCATTGTCTTGAGGAATAGCATGTGGTTTCCTTCCATCCATGGTAATCGCCTTACTGAAAGTTCTGTACTTGTCTTTGAGACCAAATCAATGAGAAGAAGAATGAGGACAAATGCTTTGAGGAAAAGAAAAGAGAAATCTATTAATTTACCAGCAAATGAGGAGGACAATGGACTAGCATCTCAAAGACTGCCATCCTGACTTTAAGCAGAAATGCTGGACTTTTAAAAAAAGGAGGTGGGGGATTTGCTGTTTTGGCATTTGGGCTTGGGTTTAAGTGACCTGTGTCACATGTCTTAGCATTAGGCTATTGTTGTTTAATTATAATTGGTGGTTTTAGTTCTTCACAGGTGGTCTTATGAACCTTGTCTGGACAATTCTCTTGGGCAGGGCTCCTCAAACTGCGGCCCGTGGGCCACGTGAGGCAGTGTGATTGTATTTGTTCCTGTTTTGTTTTTTTACTTCAAAATAAGATATGTGCAGTGTGCATAAGAATTTGTTTATAGTTTGTTTGTTTTTTAAAACTATAGTCCAGCCCTCCAACAGTCTGAGGGACAGTGAATTGGCCCCGTTTAAAAAGTTTGAGGACGTCTGCTCTTCAGCCATCTCTTGCGGTTTAGGTTTAAGATACTGGAAAACAAATAGCAAAGAACATTTTACTGCCCCTTTGATTACTGGCCTTGAGGAAGAATGCAGTTTTTAATTCTCAAAAGGGAGGAGGTTTTAGAGAAACAACTCTTAAAACATTTCCTTGACCTTTTTCTGACCTTTAACTCTGTTATAGTCTCTTTAGCAAATGGTACTTGGCCACAGTCTTGGATTGCTCTCCTAAAGATGCCCTTTTACTCTTTACATGGCCAGGCTGCAAATTTTCCAAATCTTACTGTTCTGCTTCTCTTTTACTTATAAGTTTCATCTTTAAATCATTCTTTTCCTCTTGAATTGCACCGTATGCAGTTAAAAGTAGCCACCCAGAAGCCTGAATGTGCTGCTGCTTAGATATTTCTTCCATCAGGATTCTAATTCATTTTTATTAAGTTCTATATTCCATAAAAAAACCTTGGGCATGTACATAATTAAGCCAAACTCTTTGCTAGTGTGTAATGAGGACAATCTTTACTTCAGTTTCCAATGCCTCGTTCTCATTTTCATCTCAAAGCCCTCATCAAAATGGCCTTTACTATCCGTATTTCCACAGGCATTCTGGTCATGACCATGTAAGTAATCTCTAAGAGGATTCAGACTTTCCTACAACTCTCCTTTCCTTCTGAACCCTCATCAGAATGGTCATAATGATCCATTCATGGCAATCTAGTTTTTTTTCCTAGGCTTCTTCCCAACATTCTTGCAGGTTCTACCCATTACTCAGTTTCAAAGCTGATTTCAAATTTTCAGGTATTTGTTTTATCAACTCCACTCCTCAATACCAATTTTCTGTCTTAGTCCATTTTCTGCTATTAAAACAGAACAGCACAGATTGGGTAATTTATAAAGAACAGAAATTTATTTGGCTCTTGGTTCTGGAGGCTGCAAAGTCCAAGAGGATGGTATTGAAATCTGGCAAGGGTCAGCCCTTGGCAGAAAGCAGAAGGAGCAGGTAAGCACACGAGAAACAGAGAGAAATAAGGCTGAATTTATCCTTTTCTAGGAGCCTATTCCTGTGATTACTAACCCTCTTCCCCAGTAATGTCATCAATCCCTTTATGAGGGTGGAGCACTCATGGCCCCATCACTTCCCAAAGACCCTACCTATTATTACTGTTACAATAGCAACCAAGTTTCCATCACATGAACTTTTGGGGCACACATTTAAACCATAATGATTATTTTACCTTGTGAATTTACTGTTTAATTCAATATACATCTAGCACTATACTTCTATAATTCTAGAAAAAGAACCCATGTATTGGGGAAGGTAACACAATCTTATTAGACTTTCAAGAGGGTCTTATTCCATTATTTTAGCCACTACTTATAATTTTGGAAATTACTGTTTCAATCAAAAGCATTTTTGTAGTTTTGCAGTGGGAATATGGCTTTTTGGAGACTGAATGTAAATTACCAGAATGAGGCAGCACTCTATGTAACTGTTAAGTTCTATTATTCATATTAAAGACCACTGATCTTGTGAGAAATGAGCTAATGCTATAGAGATCCATGTGAAGTCAAAGGTTTGCAAACAATTTCTAATGGCTCATCTTTTATGCTACCTTTTATGATCAATTGTAGAGTCAAAATCTCAAGGGGACGAAAAAGATTATTAAATTATCCAAACTATAGGTGATATATATGATCAGTAATTTTGATTCAAGACAATTCTGAGTCATACATAATTCCTGATAAAGTAACATTGGGGCTATATGTATCATCTCTTTTTAACAAATAAAGGAAATTTGTTTACAGCCATAAAATTTACCTTGGCATGTGCCATCACAAGTTCAAATTTTTAAGCCAAACTTATTGTTGACTTATTTATACATGCTGAGAAGTGAAATTGGTGGTCACAATGTAATGAGACTGTCTATTAACTATACAGAGCTCCCTAACTGTATTTATATCTCTTACATTTCTTGGAGATGTTTTATTTTTGTTTTCTTATGTCAAAAGAATTCTTTGAGTGTACACTTCTGACCCTAAGTTTATCTTAGATACTGAATGATAAAGTGATAATACTTTTGAACACTGTTGGAATACTGTTATATCCCAAACAATACATTACTCATTTCACCTAGACTGTCAGCGTGAGCTCTGTAGAAATTGCTGACTTGTCAGAAATAGGTCTTTGCCATGGTCCTTTCACTTTCATGAAACTCTTTGTGTTGGTTTCAAATAAAGAAGGTGGGCCAGCTGGTCTCTGAGGTTCCTTGCAGCTCTAACATTCTGTGACTTGGAGAAAAGAAAATAATAAAAATTAATTTCATCTCCAAGGACTAGATAGAAAATTGGCCTTAATGTGGTGACATAAATGATTAAAACTGCCTTTGAAAAATAGTCATTTCAGTGTCTTCTGGCCTAATTTCTGGGTCTCAAGCATCTATTAGAAATGGTCTTGCCCCCCAAATCACATAATAACAAAGATATTTGTACCAGAATGTTTATTGCAGCCCAATTCATAATTGCTAAGTCATGGAAAAAGCCCAAGTGTCCACCGATCCATGAATGGATTAATAAATTGTGGTATATGTACACCATGGAATATTATGCAGCCTTAAAAAAAGATGAAGACTTTACCTCTTTCATGTTTACATGGATGGAGCTGGAACATATTCTTCTTACTAAAGTATTTCAAGGATGGAAGAAAAAGTATCCAATGTACTCAACCCTACTACAAAACTAATTTATGGCTTTCATATGAAAGCTATAACCCGGTTATAACCTAAGATAATTACTTCTTCCAGAGAAATACTAGGCAGGTTTGATTTTATCTCATATAACTTATGTTTTCCTAAATGGAAGATTCCTCAGCTGTGACTCATTCCCAC
>CAUYPK010107278.1:0-28401 GCA_963574355.1 Loris lydekkerianus | reverse complement strand
CAAGCTGTCACCTGGGTAGAGTGCTGTGGCATCACAGCTCACAGCATCCTCCAACTCCTTGGCTCAAGCGATTCTCCTGCCTCCGCCTCCCAGGTAGCTGGGACTACAGGCACCCGCCACAATGCCCAGCTATTTTTTTTTTGTTGTAGTTGTTTGGCGGGCCCGAGCAGGATTCGAACCCACCAGCTCAGTGTATGTGGCTGGTGCCTTAGCCGCTTGAGCTACGGGCGCCGAGCCTCTTTCTTTATTTTTCCTGAGCTTAGTACTTAGCGAGAGACAACAGCAAGGAAAGTTTATCTCATTTCCCTTTGGGACTTATTGAATGTCCATTTGATAAGGACTACAATTACCAAGGCTCAGCCCTTGCTTTCTAAGGGATGTGATATATCAAGAAAGTGGGGTTGGGGATGGGAGTGAGGGTAGGAATTTATGAGTGAATGTGTGAAAAACAGGAACAAAATAATATGGGGATCTGGAACTTGAGAAAGTGAAGGGTGCCTGCAAATCCTTCAATTTTAATTGCTTAGCAACATTGTGCCGACCAAACAAACCAGTCAGCAACATGATTTTTGACCCCTAGAATGGCTATTTGCAATATTTGACAGAGGGAGGAGAAAGGAGCAGTCAGGCCACTGACTTCAATACAATTTGATACATGTTGTAGTAATAGCAAATACAAGGTCAGCTGCTACAAAAGCATGACAAGGTGCTGCTTGATTCTTTCTCAGGACACTGGACATGTTCTAAGTACAAAAAAAGAGAAAAGACATGAACTTTGTTTCTGTCTTGAGGTGAATGACTGTGTTGAGGACTGACTGTGTTGGGCCCGAGGCACACTGTCACAGAGGGCTGAAAAGCAGAACAGGTCATTTTGGGGTGGGGAGCCTGAGTAAAAGCTGGAGGAATTCAATGGATATTTTCCTCCAAAGTGCCACTGGAATTCTGGAAAGGTTGAGAAGACATGCTTAGAATATGCTGCAAAAGTGTTTCGTATTATTCTAGGTGGAGCTTGGTTACTTGAGGGTGGCTGTACCACCTGGGGAGAGAGTAGGGGAAGAAGACAAATGAATGGGACTAACAGGGCAGGTCATTAGGGAGTGGTCAGAGGGCTGAAGAAGGGGACCCATTTAATATGATTGAGAAGGAATAGTTAGCAGGATAAAAGGAAAGCTAGAAGATAGTTTGGCTGAGCCAGCTTCTGTAGAAAGGCCTCCTGGTTGAAAGGATGCCCATCCAGCCCTCAGTTTTCTCAGCCCTCCCAGCTCAGGTGCCATACCTGTGAGTGGAAATGCCATCTTGTGTTTTCCAGGGTGGGCGTGGTGCTCTGCTCCAGAAGCACAGCATCCTTGTCTCAGTGCTCATACTGGCAAAAGGATGAAGGAAGGCAAAAAAGAAAGAAAAAACAAAGGCAATACCATCAACTGTCTCTTAAAATAGGATCCTGCAAGCTTATGACAGATTTCTACACAAAAATTTTGACTCTTATTGACCAGAACTTAGTTACATGCACGTACAGATCTGCAAGGAGGACTGAAAAACAACATCTACTCTGAGAAACCAGGTACTCAATAAAAAATTTCAATTAGGGGTGGGGCCTGTGCCTCAAAGGAGTAGGGCATCAGCCCCATATACCTGAGGCGGAGGGTTCAAATTCAACCCCAGACAAAAACTAAAAAAAAAAAAAAAAAAAAAAAAAAATTCAATTAGCATTAAAGATAAGAAGCAACCAATAGTGTCTCCCATACCTAGACAATAATATCACTGAGGGAAATCGGAAATCATGGCTTCATTTAATTTCAAATGCTCTTAGAAAAGAGGAAATTTTACCAGCTTTTATGAAAAAATTAAAAAGCACATTTACATTATTATCCTAAATTATAAGGGGCTTCTATCTACCTTAATGGAAAGTGTTCCTAATGTTTCCAGGAGTTTCTCTCCGTAAATATTTCTGACACTTCCCAGGGTAGTGTGGAAATGTTCATGGGCCATTTCATACCATTACTTTCATGCAGCCATCCTCCTCCAGGGTGAACATCATAATGATCACTCTCTCTGAGTCCTTTGCCAGCATCAATGGATCCAGAAATCTTCTATTGATGATTCTGTATTCCTTCTAGTGATGGATGTCAGTTGACTTGTCTTAGCAACAATAGCTTCATGAGTGGTAAAAGCTCTTTCAGTTAAGAGCCACACCCAACCGTGGTCCATAAGTTACCCTTATATTACCAAAATTAATAGAATTTTCAACTGGTAAGACCAGTACTCTCAACTCATCCATAGCTTTGATAAACAGACCTACTCATGCTTCCACAGTAGCTTCTACTCTTAAGTACCTTCTTGCCTATTGTTCCTAGTTAGGATCTACCTTTGTACATACCCTTGCCAATTCATTGAACTGTTTTAATATCTTTGAACGTGAATGAAAAAGGGTTATGAATTTATGGAATCAGTCTCCTTTCCTCCATGTGTCTTACTTGCCATTTACACATTTATTTTCACAACTAGTTAAAAAGAGGGAAATGTGCTAACTTGGAGATCTTCAGTTCTGAAATGAATGCACATGTATACATTGGGAAAGGCACAATTGAAGTCTGTGATCAAGGAATATCTGAGCACAAAGCCCATCCTGTGCCCTTTGACACTACACATTGAAAGAGGATTCCCAAGGAGTTAGTGCAAGGGACTAAGAAAGAGTGATCAGGAAGAGATGGTCTGGCCAGGAAGGTGAGGTCTGTGACAGGGGTGTTAGGCATGATGGATACAGACAAAATACTGAAGAAGTAGCCCCCTTGGGTGGTGATTATGCACCACAAGGGAAAGGATAGCATTTGAATGGGACCAGAGTCACCACAAATGAAAGAATACTCATTTCAGAAAAATGAGGAGAGCTCTAGAGTCTGATTTCCTATCCTGGTTTACCCCTAAGGCCAATAATCCAAATGAACATTTTTAAATTTATTTCCCAAAATATCTTTAATGATTACAATTTCTAATTACTTAATTTTAGCATCAGTTCAAAGACATGACAGTTTCCCTATCATTAAAAAAAATGATCATATTGGGTGGTGCCTGTGGCTCAGTGAGTAGGGCGCCAGCCCCATATACCAGAGGTGGTAGGTTCAAACCGGCCCAGGCCAAAAACTGCAAATAAATAAATAAATGCTAAATACTTTTGAATATATTACCTATATTCTAGAGGGATATTAGAATTTTCTCTGTCCCAAAGTATTTTGTTCTGTAATTATCCATTGTGTATGTCTTAAGTTTTAGAATGTTAATGTTTTAATAGGGGTTAATTAGCAAAGAAGTTAATGACATTACATTAGGAAATAAAGGGTTGTGTATCATCTGATTCCTGCATGCACATATGGCAGATGTGTGGACATCAGAACTTACCCCTGTTTTGTGGATAGAGAAGGGGCAAGTAGAATGCAATCCAAGCCGCAAAGCAAGGTATTCAAACACTTAATCACTGACAGCTGGGGACTGCACCTGCGATCACGACACTGGAGGAGAGTTTCTCAACAGGACCTCAGAGTTGAGCAACAGGGAACCCAGGACTGCATTCCCTTTGATGGCATGTCTTGGTCCAGGCAAGCATCCTGGATAACCAGCTCCAAGAAGGGGAATCAAGGATCTCAGTACCAGAATGGTACTCAGGAGGGCTGAAAAGAGTAAGCCATAAAGAATTCCTTGAAAGACACCACACAGAAGAGTCAAGCATATAGAACAAAATACAAATGTTCTGTGTAATTATAACTGAGTGATAAACTCAGGGCTTTGAAAGAGTCAGAAACTGAACTCACCTGTGAAGTTCCCCGTAGAGGGTGGAGGGAGTCACCAAATACAGGGAATTGGAGGGTCATGCCAGATCTCTTGGGAGACTCCACTCTACATGGCTATAGTCATTCAATACTCATGACTTCTTGCCCAGAAGGACCTCTCACTTACAACAGAGAACTTCCTCTTGTGCCTCTTCTTTTCTCCTACCAGAAGGATGCACAGCCATGCTGTAAAAGAAACTAATATAACAATAAGAAATAGTTTAGTCAAAGACTATGTTAAATACTTCACCTGCATTGCCTCAATTCATTCTTAAATCTTAACACTATTTACATGTTATGAAACTAAAACAGAGGAACTGAGATTCGGAACTTTCTTGAAAAGTTTTTTTTTTTTTTTTTTTTTTAAGATTTTTATTTATTTATTTATTTTTAAGTGTTAAATCATAGCTGTGTACATTAGTGCAATCGTCTGTACCCATTCTAAGATGCACCATAGATGTGGCCCTACCCATTACCCTCCCTCTACCAAAACCTCCCCCCTCCCTTCCCCTTCCTTGGCCCTTTCCCCATAGTCTTGTGCTATAGTTTTGTTTCTTTTTATAAGTGAACAGTATACCACTGTATAAAGGTACTATATTTTGTTTGCCTTTTTCCCAAGGGTATTTGAGTGCTGCAGTTTTTTTGTCTATTAGTAATAAAGCTATCATGAATGTCTGTCTTCAAGTCTGTTTCATTTCTCTCAGATAACTACTGTATCTAGGAATGTAACTGGTGGGTACTTGGTAAGTGTACTTATAAGTTTGTGAGAAACTGTCAAACTGTTCTCCACTTTAGATCCCCGCCATCAATGTATGGGCATTGCAGTTGCTCCACAGCCTTGCCAACATTTGGAACTGTCACTCGTTTTAATTTCAGCCACTCTGTTGGGTATGTAGTGGTATCTCATTGTGTTTTTAATTTGCATTTACTGGTGACTAAAAACATTAAGTATCTTTCATGAATTTGTGGCCACTCATTCCTCCTAATTCGTGAAGTATCTGTTCAAGTCTTTGCCCACTTTTAAATTTAATAGATTTTCTTTTTATTATTGCATTGAACAAATACTTTATATTTTCTGGATACAAGTTTTTGTCCAGTACAGGTATTTCAGATATTTTCTCCTTGTTTTTCCATTTTCTTAATGATGTCTTTTGAAAAGCAAATACATGAGGTTTTTTTTTTTTTTAATTTAATAAAATCCTATTGTTTATTTGCTTTTTTTTTCACAGTTAGGGCCATTTATGCCCTATTTCAGAAATATTTCTTATTGCAAAGTCATGAAGATATTCCTCTGAGGTTTGTTTTGTTTTGTTTTTGTTTTTTTTGGATCAGTATTTACCAACCTTTGTTGGGCCAGATAATCAATATTTTTTTGCTTTATAGGACATTTGGTACTGTCACAACTCGTCAGTCCTGTCATTGTAGCACAAAAGCATCATTGACAATTAACAAATGATCACTACCCAATTTGGCCAGTAAATCACACTTTGCCAGCTCTTATTTCAGAAGCCTTATAGGTTTAACGTTTATATTTAGGTCTATCGTTCACCTCCCATTAATTTTTGGATATGACATGAGTCAAAGATTGAGACTTACTGTTTTCACATTTTATCATGTGCATATCCAGATATTCCAGCAGCATTTTTCAAAAAAACTACCCTTTCCCCACTTAATGACCTTGGCACCTTTTACAAAATCAATTAACCTTGCTAATGGTGATATATGCCTTGATTTTCAATTCTATTCCATTGAAATATATGTCTATTCTTTCTTTTTTTTTTTTTTTTTTTTTGCATTTTTTGGCCAGGGCCAGGCTTGAACCCACCACCTCCGGTATATGGGGCTGGTGCCCTACTCCTTTGAGCCACATGAGCCGCCCAGCATATGTCTATTCTTATGCCAGTACACCTGTCTTCATCACAGGCAGCTTTGTAGTAATGCTTGAAATTTGGTAGTGCATGTTCTTCAACTCTAATATTTTTATTTTTTCAGAATGTTCTGGCTTTTGTAGCCCTTTGTTTTTCTAATATATGTATTAGAACGAGCTTTCCAGCTGAGATTTTGATTGGAATTGCATTGAATCTATTTCATTGATTAATATGAAGAAAATTATCATATTAATAAATTAAAGCTTCCAATTAATTAACACAATATATGATAGACCTCCATTTATTTAGGTTTTTAAAAATTCCTCTCAGGTTTGTTTCAGATTTAGTCTACTGGTCTTAAACATATTTTGTTAAGTTTGTCTTCAAGTTTTTCAGGGTTTGGATCCTATTGCAATGGTATTTTTTTCATTTCAATTTCCAATTTTTCCATCTAATTACTAATACACAGAAGTAAATTTAATTTTTTAAAAATATCAAAGTTGTATTCTGTGAACATGCTAAATACATCTTTAAATTCTATTAGATTTTTCTGGTAGATCTCTTTAGGATATTTCATATACTCAATCATTTTCTATGGTTTAAAACAGTTTCTGTTTTGTTTTTGTTTTTGTTTTTGTTTTTTATTGATAGGGTCTGGCACTGTCAACCAGGCTAGGGTACAGTAGCATCATCATAGCCACTGCAACCTCAAACTCCTAGGTTCTAGGAATCCTTCTGCTTCAGCCTCCCATGTAGCTGGAACCATAGGCATATACCACCATGGCTGGTTAGGGTTTTCCGGGGTTTTGGGGGTTTTTTTTGAGACAGAGCCTCAAGTTGTCACCCTGGGTAGAGTGCTATGGCATCACAGCTCACAGCAACCTCCAACTCCTGGCCTTAAGCCATACCTCAGTTCCCAAGTAGCTGGAACTACAGACACCCGCCACAACACCCGGCCATTTCTTGGTTGTAGCTGTCATTGTTGTTTGGCAGGCCCGGCTGGATTTGAACTCACCAGCTCTGGTGTATGTGGCCGGCCCCTTAGCTGCTTAAGCTATAGGCACGAAGCCAGATTTTCTACATTTTTGTAAAGATGGGGTCTTGCTATGTTGCTTGGGTTGGACTTAAACTCCTGGCCTCAAGCAACCCTCCTACCTTGGCTTCCTAAAGTATTAGGATTACAGGCATGAGTCTCCACCTCAGGCCAAAACAGTTTTCTTATTCCATTTCATTCTGTCAAGTGTTTTTTTCTTTGTTGTTGTTGTTTGTTTGTTTGTTTTTTCCTCTTGCCTTAAAGGATTAACTAGGATTTGGACTATACTGTTAAAATAAAATTGGTGACAATGAACACTCTTATTTTGTTCATGATCTTACTTGGAAAGCATTTAGTTTTTTCTATTAAGTATTATGTTAACTTTAGTTTTTTCACAAATGCCCTCTAACAGGTTGAGAAGTTGGTTTATATTTCTAGTTTGCTGGAATAATTTACTTTTTTAAATCAAGAATTGTTAAGCTTTGTTAAATACATTTTGCACATCTATTGAGATGATAATGGGGATTTCTTTAAAAAAAAAAAAAGGTTTAAAATTGGTAAATTACTTCAATTGATTTTCTAATGTTAAATTAGCTTCCATTGCTGGGGTAAATCTCACAAAGTCATGGCATGTTCTCCTTTTTATATATTGCTGGATTCTAGTTACTAATTTTTCTTATGGATTTTTTCATCTGTATTTATGAGGGATGTTGATCTGTAGTTTTATTTTCTTATAATATTATAATCTGTTTTGGTATTAGGGTAACTCTGAGTTCATAAAGTACACTTTGAAGGATTCCCTTCTCTATAATTCCCTTCTCTGAATAATTTATGTAATATTTGGTGTTATTTTTCGTTTCAACATTTGCTCCAGGCCTGCATTTCATTTTGTGAAAAACTTTTAAATTTGATTTTAATTTACTTACTAGATATAAGGACATTCATGCTTAACCATTTTGGTAATTTATAATTTTCAAGGAATTTTTCCATTTTGTCTTGGTTAGGAATTAGCAAACTTTTTCTGTAAAGGGACAGATATTAAATACCTTAGATTTATTAATCAACTCTGCAACTCTAGTGTGAAAACTTGGACAACACAGTCAACCCTCCATATTCATGGGCTCCACATATCTGGGTTCCACCAGGCACAGATAGAAAATTCTTGGGAAAAAGTTGCATCTGCACTGAACATGTACAGATTTATTTTCTTGTCCTTATTCTCTAAACAATACAGTAGGGCCACCTACTTACACATCATCTACATTGTGTTAGGTATTATAAGTAATCTAGAGAGGATTCAAAGTATACAGGAGGGTGTGCACTGGTTGTATGCAAATACTACATTTTATACCAGGGAATTGAGCATCTGCAGATTTTGGTATTTGTAAGAAGTCCTGCAACCAATCACCACAAATACAAAATGAACCACTGTATATGAATAAATGGTTAAGTCTATGCTCCAATAAAACTTTATTTACTAGAACAGATTGCAAGCCACATTTGGCCCATTGTTATAGTTTTCCTGACCAGATCAAATTTTGGCAAGAGTTTTTATAGTATTTCCTCATTATGTTATTCTTTTAATACCTGTAATATCTAGAGTGATATTCCCTTTTCCATGCAAAATATTGATAATTTTCCTTTTATCTTGATGAGCCAATATAGTGGTCTGTCAACTTTACCCATTGTTTATAAAGAATTATCATTTTGGTTTAATTTATTTTCTTCATTTTTGTTTATTTCATTGATATCTTCCTATCTTCATCATTATATTTATTCTATTTGCTCTGGGCTCAATTTCCTCTTCTTTTTTTTAGAATTTTAAGATAGAAGCTTTAGGGCAGTAACTGTATCTCAATGGGTAGGGCACCAGCCACATACACCCAGGCTGTCAGGTTCGAACCCAGCTGGCCACATACACCCAGGCTGTCAGGTGCAAACCCAGCTAAACAGCAATGACAACTGCAACAACAAAAATAGACAGATATTGTGGTGGGCGCCTGTAGTCCCAGCTACTTGGGAGGCTGAGGAAAGAGAATTGCTTAAGCCCCAGAGTTTGAGGTTGCTGTGAGCTGTGACTGTCACAGTACTCTACCAAGGGAGACATAGGGAGACTCTGTTTCAAAAAAAAAAAAAAAAAAAGATGGAAGCTTTAATTATTGATTTTGCTTTTGTTTTAATATCAGCATTTAAAACTTTCAATTTTCCTCTAAACACTGATTTAGTCACATTTCAGAATTATCTTATACTGTGTTTTTTATTCTAATTTATTAAAAAGTATTTTCTATTTTTCCTTTTAATTTCTTCTTGACTCATGAGTTTGTTGTTTATTTTCCAAGTATTTGGAAAATTGTTTATATATTTTTCTGGTACAGATTTCTAATTTAATTCCAATGTGGTCAAGAACATTCTCTGCAGCATTTTAATCCTTTCAAATTTATTGAGGTATTTTATAGTCCAGCATTTAGCCAATCATGATAAATACCTCTGATATACTTTAAAATATATATATTCTGCTGTCAATGAGTTAAGTGTGCTATAAATATCAATTAGAGCCTTTCTAGAAACTGGAACTATAGGTGTGCATGATGGCACCCACGTGTAGTCCCAGTTACTCAGGAGGCTGAGGCAGGAGGATTGCTTAAGCCCAGGAGTTCACGGCTACAGCGAGCTATGTCACTGTACTCCAACCTGGGGGACAGAGTGAGAACCTGTCTCTTAAAAATTAAATTAAATATAAATTAAAAAATAAATAAATAAATATCAATTAAGTCAAGTTGGTTGGCAATGTTGTTCAAGTCTTTTATATTCTAATTGAATTTTTGGTCTACTTGTTCTGTTACAAAAGAAGAACAGTAAATTCCTGTACTATACTTACCAATTTCTCTGTTTTTCTTTTCAGTTCTATTAGAATTTGCTTTGTTTGTTTCAAAGCTCTGTCATTAGATACGTACACAGTTATTATTGTGCTCTTAAATGTTGCTCTTTTAACTGATATTTCCTCTTTTGAAGTTCATTGTATATATATGTATATACATACATAACATTATTACATCCACTCAGCCTTCTTTTTGTTATTGTTCACATAGTCTACCATTTTCCATTTTCCATAATTTTACATTTATCCAATTTTAAAATAGTCTTCTTATAGAGATAATCTATTTGTGCTTATTTTTTTATTCTAGGCCAACAATCACTGACTTTCAATTTAAATGCTTTAGACCATTTATATTTAATGTAAACACACCTCTAGACAGGTTGAAATCTACCATATTGCTATATATTGTCTATTTATTTTATTTATTCTATTGTCCTTTTTTCTCTTTTCCTATCTTTTTTTTTTTATCATTTTTTTCCATCCCACTACATCTCCACTATTGACTCTTTAGCTATGTTTTATTTTATTTTTATTCTATACAACCTTATTGTCAATCTACCTTGTGATAATAATATATTAGTCCATTTATTATCTAAGGAATTAATAGCTGTATTTCTATTTCCCTAGTCCTATCTCTGTGCTACTATTTGTATACATTTTAATTTTATGTATTTTATGAATCCTATAATACATTGTGGTTTTAGAAAATTATTTTTGCTTTGACTTCTCAGTTACATTTTTGAACAGTAGACCACTATTCCTGGAATAAACCATCAGGTTATGATATACTATGTTTATTTTATATTTTGTTCGATTTAATTTTCTAAAACAGTTAATACATCATTAGAAATTATCTTAAGTACAATAGCATAATCAAACAGAGTGTAACTAGGGGACTTACATGAGATTAATTGATCAGGAAAAAATAATGTATGAGCTGCAGCCTATATGGTAAGAAGAAAGCTGTTATAGATAAATTCATTCCAGCTCTATCATTCAGTAGCAGAAATGGAGGAATCAGTCTAGTGAATGGTTACACCAAACCTCTTATTTTGCAGGTGAAGACATAAAGCTCACATACTGAGAGGAGTACAGTGACTTAACTAAAGTTTTCCAGTGACCTACCTGTAGATCTGGGACCAGTCTGCTTCTCCTAACTGTCAGTCAAGGGATAGATCCAACATACCTGGGCTTTCATCACAAAACCTGGTTTTAACTTGCAGTGTCTGAAAGCCATTACAATAACATTGTGATGGTTTAGACTGGTTTGCTTCCAGACTCCAGAGATGACTTTGGGATTGAGTAGAGTTTTTGAAATGTTGCAACATAACCCTTGATGGGGTGTCCAACTTTTTTCATTTTCTGCCACAAATTGGAATAAGAAGAGTTGTCTTTGGCCACACATTAAGTATGCAAATACTAACCAAAGCTGATGAGTAAAAAAAAAAAAAAGAACTCCATGCATAATTTACATGATATACAACACCACAGATAAGCAAAATAGGCCTCAAATAATTTATATGTGACCCATAGGCTGCAGATTGGACACCTTTTCGATCACAGAAGAATAACCCTAGGAGGACAATTTATTCCTTTATTTTTTAATTGAGTCATAATTTCCCTGCAGGGAGAAGCTTGATGAGTCTTGACAACTAGGTATACTCACACACCTACTTCTATATAGAAATTCTCCAACAACCCAGAATATTTCCTCATTTTCCTTCCCAGTCAATCCTCTCTCTCCAGAAGTAAACACGTTTCTGATTTCTGTTACCCTAAATTAGTGTTGCCTGTCTAAGAACTTCATGCAAAGGGAATCCTGCTGTCAGAAGCTTCTGTGTCCAGATTCTTTCTCTCAACATGTTTTTGTGAACCATGCTGTCACATGAGTTGTAGTTGCCATTGTTGTTTGGCAGGCCCAGGCTGGGTTTGAACCTGCCAGCTCTGGTATACGTTGCTGGTACACTAGCTGCTGAGCTACAGGAGCCAAGCCTATCTCTTATAGAAAAGTTGCCACATTGTATTATCTTATCCCCAGTGACCTGTTGTATTTTCCTGGCTGGCCTTGAACTAGCTTTCCTTCAGAATTAATACTGGATTAGAATTTTTTTCTTAAATTAGGGTTAGAGTGCCATGGCATCATAATAGCTCACAGAGACCTCAAACCCTGGGTTCAGATTCTCTTCCCACCTCTGCCTCCTGAGTAGTTGGGACTACAGGCACCCACCACTATGTCTGACTAATTTTTTTTTATTTTTAGTAGAGACATGTCTTGCTCTTGCTCAGGCTGGTCTTGAACTCCTGACTGCAAGCCATCTTCCTGCCGCTCCCTCCAAGAGTGTTAGGATTACAGGTATGAGCCACCACATCCAGTCAGAATTTTGTCCAAAGGAAATTTAAAAAGAAGTTCAAAAACTTAAAAGCAAATGTTCTCTGGATGAAAAAGATCCTTTCCTAAATGGACTGCAAGAGTCCTTAGACTTTACTAACTTCGCCTGCCATTTTGGAGAAACTCTTCAAGTTTAGTGCCGGGATATTCTTCTCTGCCTTCTTGGCTAGTTCTCCCTTCCCTGTCAATAGTTGGGCTGCATGTGGTGAAGTTAAGCTACTCCATCCCCAATTCTAGTGCTCCATCAGCATCGCCTCTGGGTGTCTCTAATTTGGCCATGAGAATAAGATGCCAAATACATATGTACCTTCAGAAATCCAGCTGCCTAACCACTCTCTCCCACTCAAATGCTGACCCACAGGCCTTTTTCTCCACGTAAGGTTTTCAACTGCTCAAACAATTAAAAAGATATGTATTAAAGAGGTGTACAGTATCTAGATTTAAGTTGTTTTCTAAACAGCAGCTGCTGAATGAGCAGCCTTGCTTGCTTGAACCTGATTGCACCGCACAGTTCCTAGCCTATTCCTTAAGGGGTGAATCCTACCTTTATTAGTTGAAGCACACCCCCTGAAATGCATTCTTATTATTAGTCCCATCTGAGAGTAAAGAAAACTGACAGTTTAAGAGAAAGGACATCAGAGCATTAATCTGTGCACTTTGCACTTGCATGGCCTTATTGGGTTTTCACAGACACCCCACTTGATAGGTGAGGTATCCACTGTTCCTTCTATCTCAGCAGATGAGGAAACACGGAAGGAAGGGTTCAGGGCTGAGCAATTTGCCCAAGGTCTTATGGAAATTCAGCTGTGAAGCAGAAAGCAGAATGCCGACCTCCTGCTTCTTGGCTCAGCCCCACACGCTCTTAAATTATAAGTGAGTCATTGGGATGGCGGGAACAGAGCCTGGACCAAAGACAAGGAGGCGCCGAGACACAATGTGAAGAAGCCAAGCCAAGGACACGTCCCACTTGCCCAGAAGGGGACAGGGATGATATGGAGGGCTTTCGTGACTGGAGGCACGTCTCTTGCTGCTGAGCCTCGGCTCCCAGCTCTGGGGCTTCTCATTACAGATAGAGCAGGGCCTGCAGCCTCTGGCTCAGTCTGCATCCACTGCCAGCCGGAAGCTCCTCTTGCAGGCAGCTGCTCTTGGTGGTTTCACGTCCTCCCTCCCGCTTCTCCTCCTCTCCTTCCTGCCCATTGAGCGCAGCTACTGGAGCTCATCCTGAGAACTCACTGGCATGCAGAATGGCTTTGGATGAGCTGTTCCCTTAGGGAGACGCACATCCTCTGGTTACCATTGTACTGAGGGCTGTGCCCTTTGCTCAAAAGCTTAGAACAGAAAAGAGAGCTGGGTGGGGGATTTTTTTCGGTTTGTTTTTTGTTTTGTTGTTTTGTTTTTTTTGGTTTGTTCGTTTTCTCCTAATGCATTTTTTTTTCAAGCACTTACAGAAAATTATTTCTCTAGAGGGGGAAAATGTGATTATAAATAAGAAGAAAGAGGTAGTCTGAGAGCAAGTCCAAACACTTTCTGCAACAGCTTGGCTCAGCGTTTCCCCTTATTTGCATCAGTGCGAAGAAAATGCCAAAGGTGGCTTCAAGGTCGGCCAGTGATACCCCCTTCTCCCTGCTTTGAATGAGCTGCTTGCAGTCCCACTTGCCTTTGGATCATTGCAAAAGGAAAATTGACATTTAAAAGAGACAGGAAAGGAATAACATTTTCAGACAGGCCCAACTGATATTACGGTTTCAGAAATTAAGATACAAATGCAAGAGGATCTCAATAGTTACAATAATAATGGTAAGGATGATTATTGCTGAATTAGCCACTATGTTCTAGGTACTCTGCCATGTTCAAAAAAATATATATGTGGGCAGTGCCTGTAGCTCAGTGAGTATACCAAGGCTGGTGGGTTCCAACCTGGCCTGGGCCAGCTAAAACAACAATGACAACTGCAACAAAAATATAGCTGGGTGTTGTGGCAAGGGCCTGTATTCCAAGCTACTTGGGAATCTGAGCAAAGAGAATCACTTAAGCCCAAGGGTTTGAGGTTGCTGTGAGCTGTGACACCACAGCACTCTACCCAGGGTGACATAGTGAGACTCTGTCTTAAAAAAATATATAGTGTGTGTGTATGTGTGCATATATATGTGTGTGTGTGTATGTACACAGTAGAACCTCTATAGCTGACCACCTCCCTACAATGACCACCTCCATAGGTTGACCTAATTTTCACAGACCAGACATGCACCACATGTACCTATCAGTACCAGCAGGCCTAGTTCCTTATGTTGACCACCTCTGTATGCTGACCAGTTTGTTACAGTTCCCTGGGTGGTCAACTTACAGAGGTTCTGCTATATACACATCCATTAAGACACAAATTACAGGCATAAATATTATTCTTTTACAGATTAAAACAAAAAGCAGAAGCAATTGTTCAAGCTCAGGATAGCAGGATGACTTGTCTACACCCAATGCTTATGAACAGAGTAGCTGGCATTTGGGATTCAATCCATCTGGCTCCATCTTTAGTAAGTGTTTACATCCTTATTGCTGTGATCAAAAAGCTTGTTACTCTAGTTATTATAATATGAGGGGATCAGTGTTGTAGACTCAGATGGCTATTATACCCTCAAGGGCAACCACTATCTATTTCAAATATTGAGAGGCCAGAAACACAGCTTCATCCATTCATCTAAAGATGAGAAAGACCCCAGTGAGTTGATTTGCAAGACTCTAGCTTATAAAAGCTTGTTTTTCATACCAGGATGCTGACTGCTTAGTTTGAGCAAGGTGACTTCCCCGTTCTGACTATGTTTAGATCAATTCATTAGAAAGATTAATCTCGCAGTTGGAGGTAGGTAGGATTGGAATGAATAGAAGGAGAAAGTGGGAGAGACCAGCTTGGAATAAAAGTAATGAGTAAAAGAATTAGGATAATGGAGTCGGAAATAGGAAAGAGATGTTGGTATTAGGCAGACTCTGCAGGTAAATAATCCACCTGACTCAGCAGCTGTCCGATCTCCCGGAAAGAAAGAAAGAGAATTCGAAGACTTGAGGTTTCTAGCTCAGTGGTGAAAAAACAGGTGATTTCCTTTCAGGGAAGAAAGTACAGATGAGGTGAGTTTCAATGTGAACATTACAACTTTTCTTCAAGTCCAAAAGTAGATACTGGGCTCGGAGCCCATAGCTCAGTGGTTACAGCACCAGCCACGTACCCGGAGGACAGTGGGTTCAAATCCAGCCTGGGCTAAACAACAAAGACAACTGCAACAACAACAACAAAAAAAAATAGCCAGGCGTTGTGGCCCTGTAGTCCCAGCTACCTGGGAGGCTGAGGCAGGAGAATTGCTTAAGCCTAAGAGTTTGAGGTTGCTGTGAGCTGTGACACCACAGCACTCTATTGAGGGTGATATAGTAAGACTCTGTCTCAAAAAAAAAAAAAAAAAGTAGATACTGATTTAGTAACTAAAATTGTAGGATTGATTAGGGTAAAGATATATTTTTTTAGGGTTTTCCAGGAGGAATGCAGATACTCAGGGTATGTATTGAGGGTAGAAATTGTGTTTGTTTATCTCTGTCCTCTCTGTAACACATCTCCTCCCTACTAGCCAGCCTTAGGGCCAGCGCCATTCTCAACATCCTGGACTTTTCAAAACTTTACGTCACGGAACTTTTACAAGTTTTGGTTGGTTGAAATAGGAAAGCTTAATTGCCATGGCACTATTCAGACGGCTATTACCTGTCATATTTAGGAATACTGTCTTCCCTTTTGGGAGGCTACTTCCCTAGTTTAAAAATAGGTGTTGCTTCATGGGGGCAAGACACCATTGTAAGAGGGACTTTACCTAACAAATGCAATCAGTGTAACCTGGGGGGAAAAAAAACCTAGATGTTGCTATAGGGCCAACTTAGAAGGTTCTTCTTTACATCCATGTAACCAAGAAAAGAAATCCTGGAAGAGGGAGATGCAGCCAGCTGATGTATTTAGTTGCTATTCCAGGGACTATCACTTCAGGCACAGCTGGGAGGAGAGAAAAATTTCAAAACACCGTGGGAAGGGGCGCTGACTCCATTCCCACACTGGCGCGTCCAGACAACCTGGAAACGTCCAGAAGTCAGGCCTCTTGCCACAGACATCATGAGTCAGGTTCTCTGAGGCTCAAAAGCCTTGTTTAGCCTAATTTCTCTTCTAATGCACTAGAGTTTCCTAACAGCAAGATCTCACCATGGCTTGAAACAATCAGGACTGTGTAGGTGTTTCTAGCTAGATGGAAACCAGGAAGGCGTCTTTCTTATGGCCTTAATTTTTAAAGGCCATCGCTTAGTCAGAAATGCTCCCAGGACTTTAAGCCTATCATTCTTTTCTCGCAAAAGATTGTTGTAATAATTAACAATAATAACATTATTATATCTCATTTATAATAGTTATCTAAGAACAATGATGGTTCACATTTATGACAGCGTGTTACGTGCCAGGCACTGTGCCAATCACTTTATATTCCTCATCAAATTTAACTCTCACAACACTTTTGCACAATTATTTTAATTACTTTTTTTTTTTTAATCTCCATTTTGTTTACTGTTTTCTAATCGTAGACTCTCAGAAGGGAAAGATATTTGGAGGTTATCCAGGCTAGACACAGTCATGAACTTGGCTGTGTGTGTTATTTAAGAATAGGCCTGTCTGATATTCACTTTTTCCAGCCTTCTTACCACCTGTGTATCATGAATATCTTGGATTCTTTATCTTCTGGAGTGTCTGCTACAGTTTTTATTTCCTCAACTGCTGAACAACACCTAATCCTGTTTCCCAAACCCCCCCAGAGATTCTGGGAGTCCTTTTGTCTACGCAAAAAGCAAAATTCATTTATCCCATTAGCTCATCCAATATGTACCAGAAACCATTTCTTTATTCTAAAGTTCCCCTTGGGAGCCAATGATTCCCTCTGATCATTTTGAATTAAAGCAACCTGGTGAACTCATATGTGCACCCTCTTTTTCTCTACCTTGACAACACCACGAATTTTCAGAAAATATATCTTCTACTCCATTGATCTCTCCCATAGAGTCAGTACTAATCTAGTCCCTCTACGCGTAGCCAGGGATGGCATTGACAAGTATACCTCATGAAAGTACCCAAAAGCTAGATCCAGACTCTCTTCCAAATGTTTAAGCAGGCCACTAAGTAACATAGGAAAAAAGAATTCGAAAATTCACATCAGAAACGTGTGATTAGAACAGATCTATCAGTCCCATACACATGGAGTTGGTAATTTTAGATTGCGAGTTTCTGTGTAATACAGGTGAAGGACTGCCTGTTGGAAACTCCACACCCATAGGCAGGTAGGTCTTGGCTTATGTGATGTAAGCAGGTAACGTGTAAATAGACTTATTGTCAGATCCCATGCGTAGCCTCGTGTCTTGCTGCGGAGACAATGAAGACGGAAGGCAAAGGCCAAACCTGCGTACATGTGAGCTAAGTACCTTCCCGTGCAAGTTAACATACAGAGGGGCTGTCACATGCTTCTTTGCTTCTCCTGGGCTGAGTGAATCAAGAATGGCCACAACTTCTACTGAAAGTGAATTTCCATTTCCTGACCACTAAATTCATAGAATCCCCTGGGCAATTTTTTTTTTTTTTTAACCACTCAGATCTCTCTCATCATTTGACTATTGAACTAAATAGTTCTACTCAGTGTCCAACCTTCTGTCACCCTAAGCTAATCAATGGAGAGGCAGATAAGAAATTAACTGTTTCATTTTTATTTACAGAAAAGCCAGCAATTCTGGAGAACAGTGGGGGTTATCTCCCCAAAGACTTCTCTGCCCTCCTCTTTTCCTTTGTTGCTTTTTTTAAAATTATTTTTATTAAATCATAGCTGTGTACATTAATGTAATCATGGGGTACCGTGCGCTGGTTTTATATACAATTTGAAATATTTTCATCACACTGGTTAACATAGCCTTCCTGGCATTTTCTTAGTTATTGTGTTAAGACATTTATATTCTACATTTAGTAAGTTTCACATGTACCTGTGTAAGACGTGTAAGACGCACCATAGATGTGGTCCCTTCAATCACCCTCCCTCTACCCATCCTCCCCACTCTCCTCCCCTTATATCCCCACACTGAGCACTAGTAATGTTATTACTTGTCGTGGTACACATCAAACAGATGCCCTCTCATAGGTTGAAAAGTTACACAATATCTTCCTACCTTAAAGTGGTTATATCTTCAAAGCATTTTTACTCTAGACTCAATTTACAGTTAGTCAACACTTCACGGGGCGCAGAGAGTCCCCTGAGGTCCTTGACCGGTACCGTGGAGTCCAGTTTCCCAACTTATCTATGACAATGGGCCTTGGAAGTGAATAAACAATCTCTAGATGTTGGTACATAGGCCCACCTGGCAGTTAGGGCCTGACCAGCAGTGCCCTTCGTGAAATGGCCATTTGGGTTAATGGTGGCTCGTAAGATTAGGATTCAGCCTTTTTTTCTTCCAGACTGCTGAAACTTAGGGGAGAGGTAAGTGAAGAATTCTGTGACTAATTTTATGTTGGGTTCTGGCGTGTTTTAATTGAAGAAATATGAAGTCCTTCAACAGTTTGCATATTCTCTGCTCAGAAACCACAAATGAGTGCTCAACTGCGCAAATCACAATGGTTAATGTTTGTGTCTTAAAGCCTGAAAGTTTCAGGAAGAAGAATGGCCAGGCACCTCCTTCTGTGACCTCCAGGTACGTGAAACTTGGGATTCAGATGGAGAGTGTCCAGTTTTCTGGAGAGACCAAGTCCCTGTGTTGAAACAAGATGCACCCATGCTGAGCTTATTTACATCTGAATTTTATTTTTTCAAGAACCCAAGATTAAACTACTTTGAAGGGCATTATTCAAATATTTTTCAATCTATGGTGGTTTCCGTGTTTTTCATCTTCCCTTTGCCCATTTTTTCCACTGTGGAACAAAGGCAGACTTGAAGAGAGACAGATGGGACAAACATGTGGAAGGTGGGGGCTGCTTTAAGAGGAACAGCTCCAGAGAAGGGATGAAAATGGGCTCTGCACACGATATTCATGGAACCCGACTATGAAGAAGTGAAGCTGCTTTAGGGCTGCGGCCTGAGGGTAGTTCGTACCGCATTGGGAAAAAATGTTACCTTTACTAGTTTACATCAGGAAAGTGGCCAAAATCAACACGTTCAAGCCCTTTATAAACACCAGCATATGCACTCAGATGTGCAATGACATCATCAGCACAAACACGGGAAAAGAAAAATTCCAATTTGCATGGCTGTGAGGTTTCTCCTGGTTGCCAGCAATTTCAAGAGCGTATTAAAATTTTCAAATTAAACTGGGGACATTTGACTCAATTTTATCTCTCAATGCCTTTGTGTCACTTATTCTTCAAGGTCTGTGCATTTTGCTGATTGAAATGCTCAAACATTTATTCATTTATTCATTTCAAAGGAACGGATCATCATTATGACATTTCCTCTTGAAAGAACAGTGTCAGAACTTTCTAGTGTTCTTTCCTGTCTTTTCCTCATAACCTTTCACAACCCTTTGCTTCCTTTATCTTCCTCCGCCCCTTTCAGTCAGTTTTCTATTGCTTCCATGGGGGGAACATTTCCATGTCTGGTCTTTAGAAAGAAACCCTCTTGAATCCCAAAGCATTTTATGGAGAATTAGCTTCCTAAAATCAGAAATAAAACTCTATGTGCATGCCTGGGTCTGGGACAGGGTGCAGGAAAGGAAGTAGTGTTGGTATATAATCTTCAAATTCAAATGCTGTTCAATAGCATCCTACCATCTGAACTTGCTGTAAACGGTAAATAAACCCAGCTTGTAACTTAATGATGCTTGTGTTTGTGTGTCTGTGAATACATTAAGAGCTCTCAAAGAAAAAATTGTGTAATCATAAATAAAAGATAGCACTGAATCACAGGCAGCCACACAGAAACAAGACGGGGTTCTCTTGATGTGTCCATGTGGATATCAACACGGGTCCTTCACCCGTTGGGTTTGCCGAAGCAGCATGAAACCCAGGCTACCTTCACTAGCACAAGAGAGAGAGAGGTTCAAGGGTCTGCATTACATATTGTCTCCCTGAGAAAATCATCTGGTTTACTTGGAATTGATTTCAAAACCAGATTCATGTGGTGCCTGCTATACCACGATAAACAAATAAATTAGCTGCTGCAATATGGAAATTTACAGGATTCAGTGTACTTAAAAACTGTTAACTGTGAACTTATTAATTGAAAACCACAGGACAATAATCAGCATGTCCTTCAGTGGAAAACAAATCTCTAGTTAAAGTGAATCTGTAAGGCAATAAAGATGTATTTTCTCAAATAAACCTATGTGCCTTGAGCCTGTTGGTGTGATATTTTTAACTTCATCTTTGGAAGGTTCCTGCTTTGTGTAGGGACTACGTATTGATTTGTTTCCTGAAAACATGTAGAATAAGTTCACATCCCCACATGGGTTTTTCCCCCCCTTACCGTTCCATGCAGGTTATATTCATTCCAGTCAATTTTGGTTTTCTGCCTCTTGTCCAGAGAACTTTAATTAAAATGGTCTGCAAAAGCTTCAGTCTCTCTTAAAGGGAACGCTTGGAATCCGAAACTGAATTTCCATCACGTAACTCCCAGGAAACATATGCCTTCCCTCTCAAACATATGTTCCAAACGGGAGTGTTTGTATAGAAGCCACTAGGCCACACTGAGGACCGATACAGAAACTTTTAGGAGCAAATGAGAGTGATTTTTATACCTAGGCAATGCACCAGGCACATTTCTAAAGTCCAGGCCATAATCCATCATCACCCTCACGTGACCTTAAGAGCAGAGTTCTGTATAAAGTAAGGCTGACTGTTCACTAGACTGACACATTGATCTCACGCCCTCTTGGAGCTTATCGCCGGTGCTGCTATTAGACATGGTGATGGAGTCTACCACCTCCTTGAGAACAAGGGATCTGAATGTTAATATGCAATGATGAAAAAATGTGAAATCTGAACTGGGTGCTGTGGTGCACACCTGCAATCCTAGCACTCTGTGAGGCTGATATGGGAGGATCACTCGAGCTCAGAAGGTTGAGATTGTAGTGATGATGCATCGCACTCTAGCCTGGGAGAGAAAGTGAGACCCTCTCTCCAAAAAATGAAGGAATAGAGGGCAGCACCTGTGCATCAAAGAAGTAGGGTGTCGGCCCATATCCTGGAGGTGGTGGGTTCAAACTCAGCCCCAGCCAAAAAAAAAAAAAAAAAAGAAGAAGGAGGAGGAGGAGGAGGAAAGGGAAGGAAAGGGAAGGGAAGGAAAGAAAATCATAGGAAAAGAAAGGAAAGAAAGGGAAAGAGAAGACAAGATAAGAGGAGAAAAGAAAAGAGAAAAGAAATCTGGCTAAGACTATGTAAAAAAATTTAATTTTAGGATTTTGATGTCTGTCACATTACCTCACTAATGTTACTGTCTCCTGTAAGTACTGTGTGGAAATCTCCCTTTTTATCTCTCCTCTGGCATTTTGCTTTCTGGTTGATCTCTTGTGCATTATTCCTGAAGTAGAGAAGCCACCTGCTTCTCTTGAAGTCTTACTTCCCACAGAATCGATCCAGGAGCTTGTGAGTGTTTCAGGAGAGGCTTTGGGGCTACAGATTCTCAGCTCTCCCCTGGGACACAGCAGTAAATTGCTTCCCCCTGGGGCTGTACTCCCATTAGCTGGAGATTTCTGCTTCAACAGCAACTTGGCATGAAGAGGAGAAAAGTGGGAGATGTTCAGGGTTGAGAATCAAATTGCTCATGAAAAAGGCGTCAATGATGTATGGAAATTATGTGCCTGGTTCATCAGACCCTCAAATATCGCATAGCCCTGGAAAATACTCAACCCGTAAAATACAATGCTTTTTGAAATATTCTACTGATCTTTAAATGCATCCTTAAAACTGACATACTAAAAGAATAACAACAAAAAACTACCTGGGTTGAGCATTGCCAATATATAACTCATATGTGAGTTTTTGTTGCTTTTCTTCCTTGAAGGAAACCTTAACAAAAATGTTGATCACATAGGATCAAATAGATTTAGAAAGTTGTCAATTACACAACAACCAGATGTAGCTTTTAAAAAGCAATGACCAGCAAATTCTTTGACACCACTTCCATGGAGAGGGTGGGTAGGTTCCCTTTCCCTTGTATCTGGACAGGCTTGAACTTCTTCAGCCAGTGGAATAAAATGATGGTTTACAGATTCAGAGGTGAGGTCAGCTCAGAAGACTATGCAACTTCCCCCTTGGTTCTCTTGGAACAGTCTCTGTGTGGATGCTTCTTCACTGAGCCAGCTCCACGCTGTGGGAAGCCTGAGCTACACTGAGCTACCACGCGTCAGGGCTCAGGTTGACAGCCCCAGCTGAGCCCAGCCTTTGAGTGATCCGGCCCAGGTGCCAGACGTGCAAGTGAGGAAGCCTCCAGATGATTTCAGGTCCCAGATTTTTGAGTCACCCTTGGCCATTCATGTCTTCCCAGCTGAGCCCCCAGCCATCATGGAGCAGAGAAAAGCCACCCTGCTGTGCCTGTCCAGACTCCTGACCCATCATTAGTGAATATAAATAAAATGGCTGTAGTTTTAGGTCACTATGTTTATAGATAACTGGAATCTAAGAAATAATGGAGAAGGAGGAAGGTGCGAACCTAACAAAAATAATCAGGGCTCTTTGAGATTTGAAAGGGGAAAAGATATGCAAAATCTCCATTGTCACATCCTGGAACTTGTCCTATTCAGTAGCAGACTCTGTGACTCAGATGAAGACAGAGAAGTTGGCTTTATTTGCTCTGCAGCTCACACAAGTTTTAGAAGGAGAGAGAAATGTGGGATTATTGAACTAGCTCAATGAGCTCTTGACGGAATAAATGATGAACCAAATCTCACAGGATGGCATGTAACAGGAACAAAACGTGAAATCTTCCATCATGTTAAAAAAAAAAAAAAAATAGACTGAACAACGTGCCATAGGGAAGGTGTGAGTTAGCAAAAAGATTAAGAGTTTGTATTTTGAGAATAGGTGTCATATGAACCGAGAGCTCAGGGAGATTGCCTCCAAAAATAATGTGGTATGAGGATGTGTTAATTAATAGAACAGGGAGTAGCCAGAGCGAGAAAGTGGATGGGGCCCTGGATGCTGTCTTTCTACTCTCTGGAGTTCTAACAGGTTCTTTTGCACTTAGCCTGTTTCTTTTAGAGACCAACTACAGCACCGGGGTAGACTGAAGACACTGGTGAAAACATACCACATGGGGAATGAATGAAGAACCTGTGACATTCACGTAGAAAAGAGAAAGTATAATACAATGGGTTTCATAATAACTATCTTTGATTATGGGGAGCAAGGAAAGTGACAGAGGATGCGAGTCAGCCCGAGGGACAGGAGGATGAACACCGTAAGCGGACACCCTGGGGAGCTCCTACAGTGTATCAATACAAAAAAGAACTTTACGCAGCCAAAGTGGTCCAAAGCTGAAACTTAGCGCCAAGTGCCCTAATAAACATCACAAAATAAAAAGTACCTGGCAGAGATGGTGTCGAGAGAAATTAAAAAACCAAATAACTTCAATAGTTGTATAACCACTGAGGTTCTCTGATTCTTTTGAAGTCCATGCATAGCTCCACAATTCCCTTAAACTGTCATATCTTCACTCATTTTTCTATTTATTCAACAAGTAATCATTGAGTGCCTGGGAGTGAAGTGGCACCCTAGGCCATGTGTGGGGAAAGGATGATTCAAAACTCACCCTAACCCTCCAGAATCTCATGGCATAGTATATGGCTTGCAGGCAAATGTTGGAGTTAAAAGTTAGAAAAGAAAAAAACAGCAAAGAAAGAAGAGTCAAATTGCTTTTAATCATATGGATAGTTCAGTGCAATGATACGGAAATCTTCACTGCTTCATTTTAATGGTATACTGAGACCAACAGATATGCGATCTAAATATGAATCTCACATCACTATCTTATTTGCATCAGTTTCAAGCTCAATGTTTGGCTTCTGTTTTGGAAATATATGAAATCTATGTTGACATTTTGTTTCAGAAGCATTCATTCCGAGTTCCCCAATTCCTGTCTTTTCTGAATGTATGATCCCCAGAATATGAAGCTCTAGTGATAGGAGGTAGGGGTGGATTGGGAAGGGTTATTTTTATGGTTAAGGAGAAATAAACAGAAAAGTAGGACAGCCCCCAGGGTGTTCAAGCCAAACACAAGGATTATAATATTTACCACAACACTAATAATATGCAATTAATTATAGCTACCACCTTAAGAATAATTACACTGGCTTGCCCAGGAGAACCTTCAGTATCACATAAATTTAAGGAGCTCATTTAAGGTGAGTTTGGTTTTGAATATATTGTCTGCTGCCTGACTGCTGTAGTGAAATTTCATTTCCACTGCTCAGTAGTGCAGGCTGTGGGGTGCTGTGACAGTTGACATCAGGGCTCTTCCCTGGCCAGCTGTCAGAGATGTCTGTCCCCTGGAGGCAGCATGCATCATGGTGTGACAGGGATGTGCTGTTCCTTGAAGCACAGCCACCAGGCCAGGCAGAGCAGGGAAGCAGCAGCCCTGACCTCCCAGGGCAACCAGCTGCACACTCAGCATAGCAGCTCTTCATCGGAAAGGAGAACAGGAACAGAGGGGAATTGAGGTCCTTGGGTTTTAGTTTGAGAGATTTTCAAGGTTATTTAATTCCTTTTCTCATCCACAGCTGGAATCATGAACTAAAATTGCTGACAGGTGGTTATATGGCCCAGAAGGTGACCACAACTTTTAGGAGACTCCTCATTGTCTCTGTATTGACATGAGATGGAATCCCTACAATAGCTCATCATGTAGCTCTACCCTCTGGAGCCAATTAAGCACAGCAGTCTTCAATCCACATGGAAAGTAACTAGCATGTCCATTTCCCCTATATCCAGTCCATTCCATCCAGACTAAACACCCCTAGTTTCTTTAATCATTTCTCCTATTACCTGCTTTCCATACTTTTTATCCTTACCATGACCCACTTGAGCACTTCCTTATTAGCTAATGTTCTTCTTGCTGGGATTCCTAGACTTTGATATCATTGCAACCATGTTTAACCTCTTCAGCTACTACTTCTTTATACCGGGCACATCCTTGCAAGGTTTGAGATATTTATGTTCCATATATTCTATGCCTTCACCCCATGGCCTTCCCAGAGCCAAGACAGACACACCAGTGAAGATTCAGATCGTTACGTAGGCAAAGATCCACAAACCAGACTACGCAACTCCTCCTAACTGGATTGCCTGAAGTATTCTTTCCAAGGATCTCATTCATGCTTCTTTTTTGACAAATATTAATTAAGCATCTATTTTGTCCTAGGCACTGTGCTAACTTTGTTAAATTCTATGCTGAAACAAATTTATGTTAAGAAAGTGGTACATTCCCTCCTTTCAAGGGGAAATCGGCTAGGTTTGATAGGAGTGAAACCAGGATGTGCCCAGGACATCCATTTTTTCTCAAAATGCTCCCAAGTCCTCACACAAATCACAGACTTCAGGGAAACTGGGGTTGCCATTACTCCCTTCCTCTTCCTTTGGAATATCAGGGCACCTTCCTATCTCCAGTCTCTGATTCTGAATTTAAAAGTTCTCATCCACCCTGAGATGTAATTCACCAAAGCGTGTGGGTCTGGACCCCTTTTGAAGGGTAGGTGATTTCCTTACCTAACAAACTTTCTACACTTTCCTGTTGTTGAGGAAGATGATGGAAACAAATGGGGCTAGAAGGCTCTGTTCCCTCTGGCAGCTGTGATCTTCATGCTCTCTGCTGCAATGCTGGTCCTGGCCTCTTCCTGCCTCTCCTCGGAACAAAGGGAAAAGTCATTGCTCTTGCCTTTGGGATTTTAACTTTTCCAAACATGAGATGCTCTTTGATAATTTCGTGAGTGTCTCCTGACCCCCACTTTTTGTACGTTCCCTTTTATCGGAGAACATGTAAACACCAGCAAAGGTTTCTTTGAACATTGACTCCCTCCTTTCTATTCTTTAATGAAATTATGTGTGACTGTGTTGTCAAAATTTCCTTTCCTCTTAGATTCTTCCTTCTAGTCTAAGCCACATTCACAGTTATAATCCATAATCTGAAGGAGATAACTATATTTTTTGAAATCTTGAAAAATTCACTTTTCTAAAATCCAGTGTCTGAGCCTAACTAGTCTAGATAGTCAATTATTTCCTTCCACTCCTGGACCCTCAATGAACTTTCATTTAATTCCAATGTCTCTGTCATATCCTCAACCTTGATATCATCAAAATTAATTGAATAGACTGTCTGATGAACCAGGAAATTGTTGGGTAGGAAAATCAAGAACTTACCAGCCCCACATCATAGTAATAAATAATTGTGGTTAGGTGATATATTCCTAAGAGCCTCCTGATGATGGAGGTGTAATTATTCCCATTTGTCTGATGAGGAAGCTGAAGTTGGAAGGATAGATGGAAGGATAAGTTACTTGCATGACATCATGGAGGCAGTGTGGTAGAGCCCAGTTCACCAAATCCACTTCCTCTTCTCTCAGGGACCAACCACATTTCCCAGTGTCTTTGAAAGTCAAGTCTATGGAATATAAATGGAAGCAGTGTGTGCCATTTCTAGGCCTGACCCATTTAAAAAAAAAAAAACAAAATCCCCCTCGCCCAATCTCCTGTGCTCTTCCTTCCTCTACTGTTGTAGTACAGACGAGCAGCTAGTCCTGGAAGGTAAATGTGGAGAAAAAGAAAGAAATTGGGTTACTTAAACTGAGCTCAAAAAGGAGCTTCCCGGGTGGCGCCTGTGGCTCAAAGGGGTAGGGCGCCGGCCCCATATGCCAGAGGTGACGGGTTCAGACCCAGCCCCGGCCAAAAACTGCAAAAAATAAATAAATAAATAAATAAACATAAAATTAAAAATAAAAAAAAAAGGAGCTTCCCATTAGTCCAGAAACATCTTTAGTGAACTTAACATGAGTAAGAATCTATTCCTGCCACCCATGTTACTTGAATGAAAATAAATAGTAATAGTAAACTCAGGTCTCTCTGAAATGAAAGTGTATGATTTGGTTACTTAACCATGTGAACCTCAGCCTCCTCCTCTGTAAAGTAGGAATGATGGTTAATATGCACCTCGTAGGGTTGTCTTAGCTGTTATATGAGTTATCGCTGGTGAAATGCACAGCAGAATGCCTGTGATTAGCCTCTACTCACTGCAATGACTAACATCATTACTCCATTGTCCTTCCACAAAGCCACATCTGCTTCTGGAACTACTTTGTAATATCTTTGTACAGTAGTGACATTATGCCATTTCTTGGCTAAGAGGTCTATATCATAACTCTGACAACTTTTTTTTCTATCATCTAACACCTAGATGTTCTTCCCCATGATTTCATCCTTAAGTTAATAGAATCTTATGTAGAATGATGAAAACTATTTTTCTTGATTACTAGTTCACATAAAGTGTAGCTTTCCTTCTTTGTCATGATTAGAAAGCCCACATTACCAAGGAGCAAGGAAGCTCATGAACTCATCCCAGAAAAAGTGCTATATACCTCTTTGGCAAATATCACTATGGGCACCTTCGAAGAACTCTCCTTGAGAAGCTATGAACCAAAGCCTAGTCCACCCTTCAAAGCAATTTTGGAACTCTTCTTCTGGAAGAGCCATCAGACTTGTCATCGTTGGAGGTTTGGCAATTAAGTTCATAAACTTGCCACCATGCGCTTATGTTGACAGCACTGTACAAACAACTCAGTAAGGTTTTTTTTTTTTTTAAACTTTTTTGTTTATTGTTAAATTATAGCTGTGTACATTAGTGCAATCGCCTGTACCCATTCTAAGATGCACCATAGATGTGGCCCCACCCATTACCCTCCCTTCACTAAAACCTCCCCCCTCCCTTCCCCTTCCTTGGCCCTTTCCCCAAAGTCTTGTGCTATAGTTGGGTTATAGCCTTCATGAGAAAGCGTAGTAGGGCTGAGTACATTGGATACTTTTTCTTCCATTCCTGAGATACTTTGCTAAGAAGAATATGTTCCAGCTCCATCCATGTAAACATGAAAGAGGTAAAATCTCCATCTTTCTTTTTTTAATTTATTTATTTTTATTGTTAAATCACAGCTGTGTACATTAGTGCAATCAAGGATTACAATGTGCTGCTTTCATATACAATCTGAAGTATTCTCATCAAACTGTTCAGCGTAGCCTTCATGGCATTTCTTAGTTACTGTATGTAGGCATTTGTATTCTGCATTTAGTAAGTTTTGCCTGTACCCATTCAGTAAGGTTTTATAAACTTGATATATCAGCATCTCACAGCCATGTTCACGTCAACATGTGACAGTGTTTTGCTGAGCGATGT
>CAUYPK010107274.1:0-13442 GCA_963574355.1 Loris lydekkerianus | reverse complement strand
CATCAGAGAAATGCAAATAAAAACTACTTTGAGATATCATCTAACTCCAGTAAAATTAGCCCATATCACAAAATCCCAAGACCAGAGATGTTGACGTGGATGTGGAGAAAAGGGAACACTTTTACACTGCTGGTGGGAATGCAAACTAATACGTTCCTTTTGGAAAGATGTTTGGAGAACACTTAGAGATCTAAAAGCAGACCTGCCACTCAATCCTGCAATTCCTCTACTAGGTATATACCCAGAAGACCAAAAATCACATTATAACAAAGATATTTGTACCAGAATGTTTATTATAGCCCAATTTATAATTGCTAAGTCATGGAAGAAGCCCAAGTGCCCATCGACCATGAATGGATTAATAAATTGTGGTATATGTACACCATGGAATATTACACAGCCTTAAAAAAAGATGGAGACTTTACCTCTTTCATGTTTACATGGATGGAGCTGGAACATATTCTTCTTAGTAAAGTATCTCAAGAATGGAAGAAAAAGTATCCAATGTACTCAGCCCTACTATGAAACTAAATTATAGCTTTCATATGAAAGCCATAACCCAATCATAACCTATGAATGTGGGGAAAGGGGAAAGGGAGGGAGGGTAATGGGCGGGACCACACCTACAGTGCATCTTACAAGGGTACATGTGAAACTTACTAAATGTAGAATATAAATGTCTTAACACAATAACTAAGGAAATGCCAGGAAGGCTATGTTAACCAGTGTGATGAAAATATGTCAAATGGTATATAAAACCAGTGTATGGTGCCCCATGATTGCATTAATGTACACAGCTATGATTTAATAAGAAATAAATTTTTCAAAAAAGAAAAAAGAAACTAGAAGGAAAGAGGCATGCAGCTAGAGGATGAGGTACCTCAGTTATAATTGTGCCATACCAAAGAAAGCTAGGCAAACTAGAGTTCTAATACTGCAATAATTGATGGCCTGAGATTCCTAAGGAGGAGCATAGATAAAACATTTTCACCTTTGGAATTAAGAACTCTCGAAACTGAACGTCCTGGGTCACGGCATGGGGCAAGTTGGTAGGGACAAGGTCAATGTATCTCTGGATCTCGTGTACCACGGCATCTGTGTAGGGCATGCGGCTCCTGTCCTGCATGCAGGGGCTCCGGTGTCTACCAACCACACGGTCGATCTCTTCCTGGACTTTAGCTGGAGAGACAGGAATCAGAATTTATGTAAAATGGAAAAGACTTGAAGAAGTACTTTTTGTATGACCCCTTAGTCGTTGTCACTTTGAGGTTGAAAGTGAGGAGAGGGGGGAATTTAATGTGACTACCTCCATAAGGGAAAAAAAGAGTTTCAGTTCCCTCCGTGAAGGAAACATTCATTAAAGACTTAAATATATGTATATATAAGATACAACTGAACCATAATAATCATTTCTCCACTCTTTCTCCACTCTAATTTTCTATTTTGTGTACTTTTGCTTGATAGACTTAGGGATCTGGGACCTTGACCATTCCCTAAAGACCATGTAGTTTAACCACTCTTTGCATGCCAATTTTTATTTTTATCGTATAAGTTTCAAGAGTATAAGAACTACTCAGTGTAGTAAATGTTTAATAAATAGAACACTTAGTTGAATCAGCACAAACAAAAAGTAAGTTGGCATTTAGTTAGAATGTAGTGATGACATACATACTGCACTGCTCATATTACTTTATAATTCCTCAAAACAGGTCTATTTGTTAGGCCTTATTTTTTTTTTAGGCCTTATTTTTTATATTTTACAAAGAAGCAGGTTCAGAGAAGTAAATATGCTTCTTAAAAGTACCAAGGGTATATAAGGTCTTTCCCATATAATTCCACTTAAATAGATAAAGGAATAAGGGTATAGCAAGGTGATCCTGAGTCTGAGGTCACACAGCCACCTACTTAACAGTGTCAGAATTCAAAGCCACCGCTATTAGAGTGTATAACCCAGTTATAAGTAAGTAGCAATGCTAGGCTCCTAATTTGGTGAAATGGTATTTATCTATTTACCTAAAAAAAGTCTTCATTGTAATGAAGCAGGTGACAAATCTATGGTTTGATAGATATAAAGAAAAAAATTTTGCAACTTCACACAGGTTTTAAATTTCATCTTCTCAGGTTGAGAGGCTGGGGTTTCATTTCATCTTTATTGGTGAAATAAAGTACTCAGGAACTACTTACAAAATTATAATGCTCCATGGAGTGACATAATAAGGAATGAAAATGGAAAGAAGAAAAGGAAATGGATATGGACATAACTTTAGAAAAATATCCAAATGGAAAATAAAAATGGAAGCGACAGGGAATAACCAACATAGGTCATAACGTAAATGTATTAATGAAAAATATTTTCTAGTAACCATCTAGGCAGGTAACCAGTGGGATGGCTATCGGTGTTGTCTGCCAGCCTCTATCTGGAACTTCACCTTGGTCATATTCTAGGATCCTTCATCCTTTTAGGTGAGAATGCAGTCAAAAAGACATGAAAAAAGTTACATTCATAAGAGAAGTTGTGTTAGTGAGGAAAAGTTTGTTCATCCAAAGGGGTATATAAAAAAAATTTTTTTTTTATTTGTGTATAACTCTTTTACCACAGAATGGGTCTTTTTGAAGGAAAAAGATTGTAACTTCATTAAGTAAATTCCTACAGTACAAAGATAGGTAAGATGGGTAAAAGTATCTTTTAGCAAAAATATATTTATCTGGTAGAGGCTTTACATCCTTTGTATTAACCTAGATGGAAGTGGAACACATTTTTCTTAGTAAAGCATCACAAGAATGGAGAAGCATGAATTCTATGTATTCAATTTTGATATGAAGACAATTAATGACCTAGTACATGATGGCGGCGGGGGAAGGAGAAAGCAGAGAGAAAGAAGGAGGGAGGGGAGTGGGGTCTTGGTGTGTGTCACACCTTTTGGGGACAAGACACAATTGTAAGAGGGACTTGACCTAACAAATGCAATCAGTGTACCCTCTGATGTACAGTGTACCCTGGTTTCTTGTACCCTCAATGACCTCCAACAATTAAAACAATATATATTTATCTGGTTGTGGAAGGCATATCAAGTGGGATCTTTTTAGAAAATCAGAGAGGCTAACTCTTCCCAGATCCTAGAACAACCCTGTTATTGCTACTCCCCCAACACAAATCAAATCACTGTACCAGAGCAGGGAGAATAATGACCACTACCCTTAAATCCCTGTCACTTAACAATTTCATTTTCTTTTTATATTATTATCCATTGGTAAGTAAATGTATTAATGAAGAAAATTTTACTGTAATTATCTAGTCAGGTAGTGAGTGGGACAGCTAAAAGTATTGTCTGCCAGTGTCTATGTGGAATTCACCCTGCCCATCACCTATGATCATACCTGCGATCTCAGGGTGCTTGAGCAGGAGCAAGAGGCCGTATCTCATTGTGGTGCTCGTTGTCTCTGTTCCTGCACTAAACATGTCCCATATGGTAATGACCAAATTGTCCATGGTAAATTCAGACTCTTTATTGTGCTTTTCCTAGCAATGATACATTAGAATAACTTGATAAATAAAAAAATTTTCAGGTAACAGAAAATGATTTCTTCTGACATCAGTATCAGACAAATTAGCCAGACATTACAGCATGCCATACCTGAAGGTAAAGTTAGACAATCACTAGGATTCCTTCCTAGGCTTAAAATATTAATACAATCAGAGTTTAAAAGTTCCATGTCCTTTCTGATTCCTCACCTTCTCATCACCTAGAGCCAATCAATGTCTTTATAATTTCTTTAAAACAAGGTTTTTATTATGACATCACTGTTTATCACTGTCAATACTAGCATCTATTGTCTATTTGATTGTGTCTAAATTTCTCCTCCAAGGTTCCAGAACTACCCACCCCAAAACTGCATCCCTATTCCCAATCCCATCAGTCATTACACCCACTGCTCTTCCTCAACTGCATTCAAGATAACTTATTTGAAAATTCCACATACTTGATTACTACACTTATCATTCCCTCAACTTAGTTTCTCATCCTTGCTAATTCAAGCCAGATTTTTTCTTAAGGTAAACCTTTCTGGGCTCCTGTCCATTTCTGTGTTCCTTCATTTGTCACATCTCTTGTTCATGGAACTCATTTTATGTAGTATGATATTTTATCATTAATCTTGAATGTAAGTGTGTGGTTGTAAGTGTGTGTATCTGTGTGTGTGTGTATGTGTGTGTGTGTGTGTGTGTGTGTGTGTTGAGCTGTCCCCAAATAAAGAATCAGCTTTAACATGGCAAATACAGAAGATTTTAAGTCTTTTTTTCGGTGAGAATTTAGAAATATCCTGAAACACTCAGTATGGTTTGCACAAGCCATGGGTTGTACAAGCGATGGAAACATCCATAGGAAAAAACATTTCTGGTGAAATATCCCAGTTTTACCAGGAAAAACAAAGCAAATCTATGAATCGCATCACCCATAAACATGAACAAACAAATTAGGGCCACATTATACCTTCTCCATTTTAATCAGGAAGTAATCAATAAAGTCCCGAGGGTTATTGATGTCCAGAGATTCTTGATGCTCTTTTATTTTCTCCAAAATAAACTCTTTTTGGTGAGAAAAGTTTTTAAACAAATCTTTGTGACATCCTGGGAGATAATGTAATAGAGGGAGGGCATTGTAGAGCTGAAAGAAGAAAGAATCCTTCATTACTTCACTCAGCAAACATTTACAAGCTCCTATGTGTCAGACACTTTGCTCTATACTGAGCAGAAAAAGATGAAAGACACATGCTCCCTGCACTAGCACACACTTGCAATTTGAAGGAGAGAGCACTGAGAAAGTAGCCAGTGTTATAGGAAGCACATGTGACAAAGCAACTTCAAAGCCATTTGCATTCATTTCCTAACCACAACTCTCTGAAGGAAGTCAGGAGCTGAACTGCAGTTGTCACCTCTCTCCACATGAGAACATGGAGGTTCAGAAAGACTAGTTAGTCAATAGTTCTAACACACCAAACTAGTGATATCAGAGGTTCAACCTGGTGTTCTTAGCACTTTACCCTACACATACTCTTTCATTGTAATGAAAAAACAACATATCGAAAAGATCGAGGAACACAGCCCCATCACTTAGCTCTTTTTTTGTTTTGTTTTGTTTTGTTTTTTAATTTACACATTTGCCACTTCAGAAATGTGCAGGCTTACCTGACTCATCTGGCCTTTGTTGACCCAAGAGCCCCCTTACTCAACTTTGGACAGTGACTTAATGACTTAATACCCTTGGTAGGCACCAAAGCAATGTATTCAGACTAGTAGCTTGAATCTAACTAGTTACAGGACCAAAATATCTAGATTCCAGACCTAGTTCATCCATTGTGTTGGCTAGGTTACTTTGGAAAATATGATTAATAGATCTGGGTCACAGTTTTCTGTTTCAGAAAATGAGAGCTTGAACTTTTTGTTCTCTAAGGTCCTTCTCAGGTGGGGCACACCATGACCTTATGATCCATACAGAATTTTAGTTGTTAATGATTGTACAGCCTAGATTGCTAACACTTTCTGACAGTGAAGTCAGAACCATATTTATAGTACTGACCCTGGTACCTATAGATATCAAAATCAAAAAAAAGTTTTCTCCAAATAATACATGACTATGAATGAAACACTCTCAGTTATATTTTTCTTTCAGTGTTATTTCACATTTAAATTTCATTTCAACACATTAAATTGATCTGGTAACTCACTAATTTATTACAAATGATAGTTTGATAAACACTACTTTGGCCACATGAGCAATAGATTAGCTAGACAAGCATCACCCATTTAAACAGAACTTTGACCTTACCTGTATCCAAGGGGTGCTTGCAATTTCAAGGTTTTCATGAAAATATTTAATCAAGGTTTGAAATGTAGGATCACTATAATCAAAACGAGTCTGGAAAATGACAGAGCAGATCACATTGCAGGGAACACAAGACAGAATGGAAGTGGGATCACAAGGAGATGCTAAAAACAATAAAAATGAGAAGTTAGCGTACAATTTTCATAGAAATCTTAAATTGTTTAAAATATTGATAATTGAAAAGCCTTGACTTCTAAGAGTATGGCTATTTTTTGATGTTTGACTGCTATAAGTCTTGAATCCTCACCCCACCTCTTCCCCTTCTACCCACATCTCCACATGGTCATAAAGAAGCTCATATGCTCTATCCTTTGGCACAAGCAGGAAGTCTGAGCCACACAAACCCTGGTTTGCACATGGGAATCCTCAGCCAGCCCCTTCCCTGTTCAGCACATAAACTTCAGGCCAGTGTCCTTTCCCTGCTGTCTCAGGTCATTGTTGGATGTGCTTGGAAGTTACTCCGCTCTCCACAGAAAGCAGCATTATGTAAGTCATAAAACTACCAAACCATTTGGAGTGCATGTGTGTGGCATCATTAAACTCAACACCTGAACCAGATTTGGGATGAAAGAATGATCACTCTAAGTTTCTGTCTGGTGATGACCACAGCCTTATAACTCCAAAAGGAAAGGCTACCTGGGACCAAAAAGGAGAAACTACCAAAAAAAAAACCTTTCTGTTCAACCTGTGGGAAAAACTCCCAACAGTGATGTAAAGAGCTTCCCCAAGAATGTGAGGTGCCCATGATTAGGTGGAATCAAGCAGAGTCCAGGTGATGACAGAGCAGCAAGCTGGGATCAACTATAGCAAATGGTGAGCCAATAAATTCTGCTTGAAATATAAATTAAGTACACAAAATTATTTCCAAGGTAATATAGCTCAAAAGCCAGTACTGATTGATTTACTAACTTCATTTCCTAAATTATAAGAAAGAAGTCAAACACTTATAATAATTGATACGGATTATCCTTTTTTATATTAATATCAATAAAAACTAGAAAAAATCTATCTGGCTGAAATAGGGGATTAGTTAAATACACTACAGTATGCTCAAAATATTGGACTACTGTGCAATTCAGTTAATAATGTTCTTGAAAAACATTTAAAAATTAAACATATGAAAATATTCATTCAATACATTATTCTTTTTTTAATTTTTTTTTATTTTTAATTTCAGCTTGCTTGTTCATTCTTCTTTGTTTGAAGTACTCTTTTTTGTTGTTGTTCATTTTCTTTCTTGTTTTTTTAGATGTTCTTCCTCTGGCGATGCTCTGTCCCTTGCCTCCCCAGTAGCTGGGATTACAGACGCCCACCACAACGTCTGGCTGTTTTTGATGTTAGTAGAGACGGGGTCTTACTTTGGCTCACTGCTGTTCATACTGGTCTCGAACCTCTGAGCTCAGGCAATCCACCTGCCTTGGCCTCCCATAGCACTGGGACTACAGACGTGAGCCACCACGCCCGGCCTCAATACATTATTCTTAAAAACAAGTTTACAGACCAATATATACAGCATTTGCCTCATGTTCTTACCCCTTTTATGTTGGATCTCCCCTCCCCCATTCCTAGATATTATGAATCAAAAGCCCAAACAATGCTAACTAACACTTGAACTCCATTCCCAGAAATTTAATCTAAGGAACAAACCAGATCATGCAAATATTTGCAATAATTTCATTTTTAATGTGAATAGCAAGAAAAGTACAATAGACAACAGCCTATCTGGACAACTGGTTTGAAAACACATTGTCCGTTCAGCATAGAGAATATAGTATGAGGTAATAAATTCTCTAAGAGCCTTTAAATATAGAAGCTGTAAAGGCACATATGTCTCATGATCTTGATGTTACCATCTCCCCACTTGGTCTCCCGCCCACCCATTCCTCCCCATCCCCTCTCCCCATCCTGCCTGTGCGCGCACACCTCTGCACTGCAGAGATCACAGATGCCTCAGATCCTCCTCACATGCACACTCTTCCACCGGAGCCAAATTGCAGCCCCCCACACTGCAAGAATTTGGCAGCCCCTTCACTGTTTCTCAAGTAGTTACTAGAAAAGATAACTTTTTTTTCAAGTTACTGAGGCCATGGATGACTACCTAAATCCATGTCCTCTTCTTCTTTCTGTGTACAGCTCCTCTTACGTTTCAACGTAATCCCGTTACTAAGTCACAGCTCATGACATACAAGGGAGGTTGTATGTGCCACTTCTTAGCCTGGCCTGAACACTATTTGTTCTTTTCTTTCTTCCTTTCTCCTTCCACTACCACACAAAAAGATGAACCCTCGGTGACCCTGAAAGTCAGATATCGAACATGTCAAAGCCGCTATCAACCTAGAGTCTGAAAAGGCTGTTATGCCAACCATCTCACCTCTTATTACTGCCCCATGAGCAAACAGTAAATGTCTGTCATACTTGAGTTGTCATGTCATTTTTTAGTCTATTTGTAAAGCCTTTATTCTATTTAAACTATTACTGTTGATTATACAAAGAAATACACACCATTGGTTTTTCTTAACAATTCCACCAGACACAAGGCTTCTTCTTGAATTCGGTCTTCAATAGTTTTCTTCCCCATCCCCATATTCCGCAAAACCATGAGGGAGAAACGCCGGGTGTGCTTCCACAATTTTCCATTGCTGAAAACAATGCCTATCCAGGACAAAAGAGATAGAAAGATGATGATGATGAGAGATATATATAGGGAGAGATGATTGATTGATAGATAGATAGTTGATAGATAGATAGATACTGTCCTTCGTTGTCATAATTCTCCCTGAGATTACTCATCTCAAGAAACGATGCTGACACTTAAGCAGGGTTGTAAATATGGTGGTGGCAGCTTTAAGAACTTCCGCCGATTACCTTCCAATTATTAAAAAAAAAAAAAAAAGAATAACCATTGAGCCCTCTCCTTACTTGCCTCCCTGCTGAAACCAACCTAGAATTTTACTGTCAGGACTCTTGTTTTTATATAACACTAAGCTCTTTTTCTCCCATCAAATGCTTACACCCCAGAATAATTCTGCAGACTATTTTCTCTCAATTTTACTGACAAGGACATGAAAAATTCTGTGTGTAAGATTCTGGCACTATGATCACACAGCAGCAAATCATGGTGAACCCAATTCATCAGTTAAATTTTCACAGCTGGCTTTTCTGATTGTGAGTTTTTGGAGAAACAACAAGAGGAGGCAATTCTGAAGAGAAGGTGAGACTGCAGTTCTACATTGGATGGAATCTGGTAACAACCTACTGCAGTCATTGACTAATAACTCTTCTCATTTTAATAGCCCTCCCTACTTGATAAATCTCCCCATGCGAAGTGGTCTTAGCACCAAGAAAGCTCAACCACAGATTTCTAGGGTCAAGACCAGATCAGGAGAAAAATAAATTCATAAGACACTAGCCCAGGAAGACGCTTAGAGAACAACACAGAGGAGATGACACCCATTCATGTTTTCTCTCTTTTTGTCAAAACCTAGTGCTCTACCAGAGGTCTGGACAATTAAAGGCCAGCTCCAGAAACAAGTGGAAAATAGTTCAAGTACTTAATAAAAAATTCCTTTTCTAATATAAATTCCAATCCATACTCAGTCTGTTTTTCTCTATGACCATTTCAGAGCATTTCTTTCTTTCTTTTTTTTTTTTTGGAAGTTTTTGGCCAGGGATAGGTCTAAACCCACCACCTCCAGTATATGGGGTCAGCACCCCACTCCTTGGGCCACAGGCACCACCCCAGAGCATATCTCTGTCTTTATGCTTTCTATTCTACTGGATTCCACTATTTCTTATGCTTTTTCAGGAGAGAAGATTAAAGGTGAGGCTGAAAATACTTCAAGCCTATGTTGGTTCCATGCATACTTCCTAAAATTGTGTCTGGGGATCCATGACTCAGACCAGGAAGCAAGATGTTTAGTAAATAGGATAATTTAATCATTTTCTCTTCTCTCTTTGCCTCTTTCTCACTATCTTAAATGGGCAGAATTTAAAATAAAGGTGTTGTAGTCACAAATTCAAAGATCATTAGTGGTTAGATGGTTTACTTTCACTGAATTTAATATTTCATTGTGGTATTATATCCCTGTCATAGATTTTAAAAATGAGTTAATGATCTTATATAGAAAAATTATTCACAGGCTTATGTTGGAATTATAAAAGGCGTGACCTATAAATTTCTCTAAGTGTTTATAATTTCTCAATTTCTTAGCCTGTTTGGAGTCTGCAACTTTACAAACTCACACACCATCTCCAAGACATGCATACCTAATCCTTGGCAGATTTTTTCTATCACTGGAAAACTCCCTCTGTCAGAGAATTCTTCTCCCCGATCAACCAGGGCTTCCTTCACTGCTTTGAATCCATGTAACACCACAATGGGCTTCATGCCAAAATACACAGTGAACACAGGGCCATAATCTTTCGCTAGCTGGAAAAGAAACAAAGGAGAGAAGAAAAGTGAGAATTTCCCAACAGAAATGTAAATAAATGAAAGAAACATTTTTAATCTCACTGAAGAGACATTTTATTCATCCATCTATTCTAAAAGATTTCAACTTTTAGAACCAGCTTTTTCTTTTTTTTTTTTTTTTTTTTTTGCAGTTTTTGGCCGGGGCTGGGTTTGAACCCACCACCTCCAACATATGGGGCTGGCACCCTACTTTTTTGAGCCACAGGTACCACCCTAGAACCAGCTTTTTTAAACCAACTTTTAAAAAGAATGTACATTATTTAAATGATAATCATTATCACATTATTAGTAATATTGCCATTATTATTATTATCATCATCATCATCAATAGTTATTCTTTATTTAGCCCTTATTGGGTGACAGGAGCTGTATTATGTGCCAATTATTTTGTTTCTACTATTTTATTAACTTCTTCTGCCAAACCAACAACTGTATCAAACTTCTCCTTCCTTCCTGCAGTTACAATAACTGGTGTTTCTCCTATTTAAGGAAAGCCCCTCCCACTTGCCCCAGGTAGAGACTAAGAATTGTCTCTCCTTATCCATTCTCCTTGTTTTCAGCACCACACACCTCTATATTTTAATAATACCTGAGAAGCTAGCAGCCTGATCATAGGAATTTCTCAGCTTCCCTTGAAGCTACATGTGGCCACGTGGTGAAGCTTCTATCAACTAATGTTAGCAGAACTGATGTGCACAAATTCAACATCATTGCATAAAAGGTTACTGTTTGCCCTTCATTTCTTCCCCCACCTATGGGTTGAAATGATAGCATGGAGATGTGATCATGCAAAGGAGAGCAATAGCCTAGAGTCATAAGACAGTAGAACTACAAGACTGAGAAAAAAATATTTCTCTGAATTATCTCATAGAGGACAGTCTTGCTATCAGCCCCCACCTCTAAACCATTATATGAGATAGAAATAAGCTTCTGTCTTCTCTTATCCATTGTGAGGCAGTATGGAGACAGGACTCAGTCTTCACTTCAGACCTAGGGAGGCAACATTGGGCAGTATGACCCAGCCTAATTAATTGGAGAATGAAAAAACAAAAATGTCCTCCTAACAGCTGGAATTCAGCCCATATTCATTTATTCATAAAAGGAGGGGGTGCAACCATTTGAATCTTGAGCAATGTTTCCCACAGCCACTAAAGCAAGATTCTAACACCAGCTGATTAAGGAACTGTGCCTGCAAAACATCCAGACCTATCCAGATCTAACCACTCAAGCCAAATAGTACACCCACGCTGACCTCATCCTGACTTTTCCTTTGTTATAATCTCATTTTAATGCTAGAAATCATGCTCCAGACTTAACATGCTAATGAGACATACAATCCATGAAGAAACATGTAGGTAGGGGACTATGAACACACAAGAAAATCTCCACCTCCATATGTTCACATGTCACCATTTTCCTAATTCTCTTTAAAACACTCCATGAACTCCCCTTAGAAAGCCAGACTGATGATTTCCACTTTGTGCTACCTCCCTTGAGTTTGAACATGACCCTCAGTAAAGCCTTGCTTGTGATTCCAATTAGGCCCCTTATTAATTTCTATTACATAGAGAGCCCACAGGCCTACACTGATAACAATGGTATTGCTGGGGTCTTCTTTCAATTCAGCTTATTTGGTATCTCAACTGACAAAGGACTTAGGCTCTTTAAATTTGTCTAATGTTGGATTCCTCTTGTCTCCTACCTTGTTTCTCCATAAGGCAACCAGAGTGTTCTTCTGACGAGGCAAATGCTAACACCACAGTCCTTTAAGCCCATTTATGGCACCACATTTATATTATGCTAATTACAATATTCCTAAAATCCTTGCAAGACCAGAATGCTCTGGCATTCTAACCATTCTTTAGATCTGAGCTCCAATTTACTTCCTCAGAGAACCCTTTTGACTATTTCTCCTACCTACCTCTCTGTCTCCTCAAACTTCAAGGCCTCCCTCTACCATGTTGTGTTACATAGATTGTAACTATACACTTACTTGAAAGATTATTTCATAAATAAATCCTTCCCCTCTAGACTGTAAGCTCCATAATGAGAAGCTCTTTTTAAATTTCATTCACCATTGAAAATCTCCTGCATACATCTAACATAGTGCCTAATGCAAAGTTGGTATTTGTTTGTTCAAAAGATGATATACTCAAGTAACTAGTGCCGAACCAATATTATTTACATCTCAAAAAATGAAAATTAAAGCTCAGAGATATTTACAAATTGCCCAAAGCTGTGGATTAGCAAATGGATGAGCTATGGTGATAACATAATCTTGGAATCCAGAGTGAAAGCCCAGGAAGAAGGAGCTCCCAGGGGCAGTGCTCCGGGAACTATTTGGCAATCTCAGGGAAAAAACAGATTTTGATAATCCCTTCAGGTTTCAGAGGTACCTCTATTTTCTTTCTTTTTTTTATTGTTAAACCATAGCTGTGTACATTAGTGCAATCGCCTATATCCATTCTAAGATGCACCATAGATGTGGCCCCACCCATTACACTCCCTCCACCAAAACCTCCCCCCTCCCTTCCCCTTCCTTGGCCGTTTCCCCATAGTCTTGTGGTATAGTTGGGTTATAGCCTTCATGTGAAAGCTATAATTTAGCTTCATAGTAGGGCTGAGTACATTGAATACTTTTTCTTCCATTCCTGAGATACTTTGCTAAGAAGAATATGTTACAGCTCCATCCATGTAAATATGAAAGAGGTAAAGTCTCCATCTTTCTTTAAGGTTGCATAGTATTCCATGGTATACATGTACCACAATTTGCTAGTCCATTCGTGAATCGATGGGCACTTGGGCTTCTTCCATGACTTAGCAATTATAAATTGGGCTGCAATAAACATTCTGCTACAGATATCTTTGTTATATTGTGACTTTTGGTCTTCTGGGTATAAACTTAGTAAAGGAATTATAGGATCGAATGGCAGGTCTATTTTTAGGTCTGTAAGTATTCTCCAAATATCCTTCCAGAAGAGATGTATTCGTGGGCATTCCCACCAGCAGTGTAGAAGTGTGCCCTTTCCTCCACGCCAACATCTCTGGTTTTGGGATTTTGTTATGTGGGCTACTCTTACTGGGGTTAG
>CAUYPK010107273.1:0-17427 GCA_963574355.1 Loris lydekkerianus | reverse complement strand
AGTTAAAATCCTTCAAAACTGGATTCCTCCTTCTCACCAGCTGTATGTCCAAACAGAGCTTCAGCTGTATCTGATGTGAGGGTATCAGCATTTAACCTACTGATTCCTCAATTATTGTAATTGTTTTGGGTATATATTTTTATTTTTGAAATTTACCAGTGGCTGCTGCATTTTCCACCTCCGCTTTTACTCGAGTCACTAAGTTTTCCCAGTTTTTAGGTTAAAATTAAGGGGGTCGGCTTATACTCGGGTCGGCTTATACTCGAGTATGTGCGGTAAACTTGCACATGGCAAAGAGTTAGATGGTTCTACAAGGTTTTTTAGCAAAAATATCAGTCCCCTGACACTCCCTAATTATTTACTGCTCCCTAGGGCAACTACCTTGAGTCTTTTTAAGTGATTCTTTTGATATTATCTCTGTATCAATATAAAACAGTGTTTTTCAACCTTTTTGTCTCACCTTACACTTGAACCTATAGTTAAATTTCCAGGGCACACTTAAATTATGGTGATCAAAAAAAAAAAAAAAACAAGTAAAAAATATATACTTACTGTGCTTTGTACTTCTTTCGAAATAATTTAATTAATAATCTTTTTTTTCTTTTCTTTATTTTTTTTTTGAGACAGAGTCTTACTTTGTCGCTCTCAGTAGAGTACTGTGACATCATAGCTCACAGCAACCTCAAACTCTTGGGGCTCAAGTGATTCTCTTGCCTCAGCCTCCCAAGTACCTGAGACTACAGGCACCTGCCACAAGGCCCAGCTATTTTTAGAGACAGGGTCTTGCTCTGGCTCAGGCTGGTCTCCAAGCCATGAGCTCAGGCAATGCACCCAGCTTGGCCTCCCAGAGTGCTAGGATTACAGGTGTAAGCCACCGCGCCTGGCTTAATTAATGATCTTAAAAATGTTCAAGGCACACCTACGATCCTCTCACGGTGTGATATAAAACATGTTTATGTCATTCCCTCTTGGTTATTTAGGTTTAGGCATTATTTATTGACATCCTATCCTGTAAGAGAAAGATGTAGGTCTCTTTCACATACCCACAGCCCATCTCTTCCTTTTAAAGGTGAGGAAATGAGAGGGAAGGGGCAGTGACCTTCGCGATATCATGTACCTGCTAAGGAAAGTCTCTTCACCCTGACCATTAATTTGACCTTATTTCTATGAACTTAGGGCATTATTGAGTCTCCTTAATTTTTAGAGTAGAGGAGTGAGAAATCCAGACCCCCCTAGAGCAGCAGTTCTCAACCTGTGGGTCGAGACCCCTTTGGGGGTTGAACGACCCTTTCACAGGGGTCACCTAAATACATCCTGCATATCAGATCTTTACATTACAATTCATAACAGTAGCAAAATTACAGTTATGAAGTAGCAATGAAAGTAATTTTATGGTTGGGGGTTACCACAACATGAGGAACTGTATTAAAGGGTTGCAGCATTAGGAAGGTTGAGAACCACTGTCCTAGAGTATCGGGTGAGTACTATAAGCCTTTTCTCTATAAAATGCCCATAAGCTTAGACACACAGGTTGTCATGCACAATTAATTCCAGAAGGTACACAGACCCCAGGAGTTAATAGTTCTAAGATTAACCTCCCCTGAATTAGCCATTGTATGAAGTCATTCAGAGCCATGGAGAAACCAAAGTTATATAAGTGACCCCCAAGTTTCCTACTGGCTTCTTAGCTGAAATACTAGTGAAAAGAAATGAAGCATCGCCTTAGGAACAACCAATAGAAGATACCAAACCTCTTTTCTGGACATTTTTTTTCAGTGCTTTTTTGTGATAGATTCACTATTAAAATACAAAGATGGATTCAGAGACATAAGGAGATTATTGCCACTTAGCAGGGCAGAGCCCTTGGAGGTCTGGCATATAAAAGGCCACAAGTAACAGGAGAGTTCATTCTTACTTTTCCCCTGGGGAGGAACAGACTGGAATCCTGGAGGCCATCAGAAAAGCATCTGCTACGTCTGAGCATTACTGCCCTGGCCAGCAGTGTTCATTACACCTGCTCCCATTCAAATCATGCCTTCCTGCCTTACTTCTTCTGCTATCCTCTCCAAAGCTTGCTAAGGATACCTGCCCTAGTAGCAGCATCCAGAATAGCCTTTCCTGCCCTCCTTCTTCTGAGCAAGCCAGCTTGGTTCTCCAGACTTGGTGCATTGGATATGAACAGCAATGTCTGAAGGGGCTCAGGAGCTGGAGGTCTGGGGAGAAGCAGCATTGCAAAATGAAGATGAGGCTGGTGAGTCAAAAGAGTTCATCAGGGTTCACCCTGGGGCATTGTCAGCTCAAATCTAACCTCAGGAAGACTCTCTAAAAGAGTGTGTGTGTGCATGCACACACAAGTGTGTTTGCTTTATTCAGGATGGCATCTCCTGGTTCCCTACCTCTACCTATAAGAACAGAAGTCTTAAGATTAAACTGATCCCACAAGGCAGGTGAGACAGTGGCCTCCAAGGCTTCCTGAATGGAACAGGACCTTAGTGGAGGGGAACAGTCCCCTTCCCAAATAAGGTCGTCTGTTCCATCTGGGAGATTAGGGAGGCTCAGCCAGACATCTGTTAGAACCTGCAGACCCAGCTGGCACTGGGAAGGGAGGATGCCCTAAGGAAATGGTATTCATCAAGATACAGGTCAGAATTCCCGGCCCTACCTGCTTCCTGACCTGGGTGCTAGAACCTTCCTTGAGTAACCATCATCTGAGCCGCCCAAGACTGACCAGTTCTCCACACCAGGTTTGGGCAAAGAAGGCTCCACAGAATTCACTGTAACACACCCTAGAACAGCCACAGCAATTAAGAGTTCAAAGGTTTTTTCTCCAGGAGACGCTCAACTTCACCTTATTATATATCCTCCCTCCCCAACCTCAGACATTTTTCTTGAACATCCTCCAGTGCCAACTTCTAGAAGTTTAAATGATCCAAGCAGAAGACAGACCACACTTTGACCTCATTATTCAGCTTAACCCCTCTCAACCCTCAACCTTGGGTTCATACTGACATTCTACACCTCAGTGATTTTTGCTTTGACCTTGTCCCCTGAGGCAGTTAAAATGTCCCCCAAATCTATATGAGAAATAACAGAATAAAAACTGTGTTGAGCATCTAGGAGTAGGCAGACTGGCTACCCGGGAGGGATAAAAGCGGGGTTTTTACTGTAAGCTTCCTCCACGAAACTGGGAGAATTGGGAATAGGTAAAAAGGAGAAGAAAGAGGGGGTGGGGGAGGTCCTGGAGGGCTGGGAAGGACAGAGGGGGACAAGGGAGGGAGGGCGGATAGTGGACAGCAGAGGAAGGGTGGGGTGGAGGGCGCTGTCCCAGAGTGAGGGGAGGACCCAGCTTTTGGAAAAAGGGCCAGTGAATGGCTGCTTTATCTCTTGTGTCTTGGAGTGCTTAAGACTAAAGAGATTTCCAGTGAAACTTCTGTCTCAGTAGTCTTAACTTTCTGTCTCAGCATCTTTCTTGAGAGGGGAACACATGTCAGAGTTTGTAGTTTAAAAATTAATTTTCACCTTTATGTAATCCTTTCTTCTACCCACCTTCTGTTTCCCCCACCAGCTGAGAGAGATAACATCAAGCACATGCCAGCCAGGAGACTAGATTTAATTAAGAGCAATCCACAGCCCCTCCAGTTGGCTCCCTGCCCTTCCCCATGGGCACGATGACCTCCAGGAGAGAAGGAGGTTCAGAGCTGTTACGACAGAGCAGGAATGGTTTCCCACCGTCACTGCCTAGCCAGGGAGAATCAATTTTCAGCCATTATAACCACTTTTGGTCTTTCTATTAATATAAATGTTTCAATCCAACCTGGCTCCGGGAACAGTAGCACCCACGAGAATGTCTCTACCACATGGAGCAAACTCTGTCAAGAGTGGCAGCCCATGATCAGTTAGTCAGGCAGCCTTCACAAAAATCACCACCTACTACTCCTCTGGAAAAGTGCTCACCCAGCTGTGGGAGAGGCAGGCAAAAACTTGGCACCCTTTTCTTGTTGTAAAAGATGAATTGACCAGACTTTGCTGCTCACAGTAATTCACTGACCTGACCCCATCCCATAGTTCAGGTCCCCGGCACCATCTCCTCCTGCCAACCCACTCAGCATCCTCAGCCTCCTACTATTCAGAGTTAAGTGTCCTAATTACAATCAGAAATAAGGTGTGTGTGTGTGCGCACATATGTGCAGAGGCCTGGAGAAAAGCAGTGATTAGGGATGAGGTGCACCGGCCCTCTGACTTGGAGGTAAGACTCAATGGTAAAGAGTCTCTCCTTGGAGGAAAAGCACTTTCCGCTGAGGGTTCTGCACTGGTCAACAGCAATCCCTGCCCTGTGCTTACACCACTTAGAATGCCACCGTCAACTTCTCAGCTATTTGCACCTGGATCAATATTTTAATTTTCACTTGTGCAGTATTTTAAATCTTGGTTTCCTTTCTCCTCCCTGGTTAGCAAGTTCCCAAGCTACATCTCCAGAACTGGGTGTGCTCCGAGAACATGCATGGTAATGTCCCCTCTCTGAGCTAAGCCCCATTAGAAGGAAGAGACGAATCTTCCCGCCCCAGCCATGAATAGGAAGCATCCTTTCTAAAAGAGCTCTTCCAAAGTGCTCCTTGGCAGACGCCTTCCCTGCTCCCTCCGGTAATGACTTGAGTTTATCATCAAAGAGCCTCACAGGAAATCCTCCTGTCCAGGTGTGGCTGAGCGCTGGGAACTGTTGGGGGAGAGGCAGGCAGGAACTTTACCGTTCGGTGAGGCTGGGCTGGCGGGCTGCTCCTTTAAGATCAGCAGCAGGAGGACGGCGGCCCCGTGCAGGCTGCTCCGGGCCATCTCGGCGGTCCCGCCGCGCACAGGCACCGCGTGCGCTCTGCCCGGTGCCGCTGCTGGGACGAGCACGTCCGCTCCTGGCTCCCCCCGGCCGCTTTTATGGAGCAACTCAGCCCCAAACACATGATGTCATCGTGCAGGGGGAAGGACGCCCTGCCTCCTGAGGGCTGGAGCCCTGGTTCCGAGGTGAGTTGTAGCCCTGACTTGAGCCCGCTCCATGGCCCCTGGTGCTCCTCAGGGCAGGGCTAGGGTGGCCCTGGGAACCCCGGTCTCCGTGGGAGCTGCCGGCAGGCGTGGGTGAGAGCCGCCTGCCTCCTCCGGATTGGAAGGTGTGTCTGGAGATCCCTTCAGTGGCCGGCTCTGGTTCTTCTCTGACCCACCTCAGAACCCCCCAAGGACAATGCCATATGGGTGAAAACCTCCTTCAGGAACCTGAAGACATGTGCCTGCCCCGTGTGCATTCAAATTCAGGATTTCTGGAAACTGCGCCTGCCCCCTGATTAGGTTCTTACTTTCCAAGTTTAGATGCAAAGAAATTAATTGAGAATAGGAAAACCGCTCAGTGGGTGCATGAGAGCAGTTTATTAGATTTCCCCTACTAGTCCACAAGGATGGTGCTAGTTCATAGTGTCAATCCACCTCACTAGGAAGCTGGGAGAATCTCTCTTCTGGGCTGGGAGCAGAAGAGAGGGACTCATATTATTTACTGAGCACCTACCATGTGTCAGGCACTTCTTCCAGGCTCAGAATACCCAAAGTACAGCACCTTGGTGTGCTGAGTGCTTTGAACTGAAGAACACTGGAAAGGCCTCAGAGCCAAGGTCTCTCTGGCCTTCCCCCGTCCTCCTAAAGCCTACTGCCCCTTTTTCTCCCCCTAAGGCCACATAGAAACCAGAATTCCTCTTCCCCAAGGTGGGTCATAGAAACTAGAACCCCTCACCCCCTAAGAAAGACCATAAAACCTGGCAAAGTCACTCTGTCCCTTCTCTCCTGAAGACTCTCTTTCCCGAGAATTCCTGCTTTATATCTGGGAAGAAGGACTGTTACAAAGAGAGGCCCAGGAGAATCTGAGCAGATGGGCCTTGCTGGACCCGCATCTATTACCAGTAGATAACACCCTTTTGCCCAGTTGCATTTCTACATGGCTGTCCATTCTTCATGAACTAAACATAAAAACAGTTTTCCCTGGATCTTTGGGTCTTCATTTCCTGTGTCATATAAAACTTTAAATAAATTCATTCTGCTTATCTCTTGTTAACCTGTCTTTTGTTATTTGAGTGTTGGTTATGACCCTTATCCTGGGTGGGGAAAGGAATCACACCCTTCCGCTGCCCTACATGCTATTCGGGGCATTGTGCATATTACCATCACCTATGTAGTGCTCATTTCTGTCTACTTTTCTCATATATGTGCATACACATATGTAGTTATAGATACATGTGGATCTGACTTTTTTTGTTGTTTTTTTTTTTTTTGAGCTTATGGGCTGTTCTTATGTCAAACCTGGTGTCCGCGATATTCCCTAATTTATCCCTCTCTGTTGCTGCCACTCATTATTCCCACGGGAAGGTCTTTGCTTCCGGCTCCCTCAGGCCCTCTGAGTATCTCTGCATTGCTTCAGACCCTACCCCCTGCCGTCTGCACACATTGCTTAGACCACGTGGGCTGCTGACGGGTGCCCACCCCAGCCCTGCTCCGTGACTCCTGGGTGGGTGACCTGGCCCATCGTGCTTTCCTCTTTTGGCCTCTTTGATCTCACATCTGTGCTGACTCTCAGCCTAAGAAGACTCTCAGGCTGGCCTTTGTGACCAATGAAGCCAGGTGTCCACGGTGGGTTTGGAGGTTTGGGAGGGATGGAGCAGTTTCTCTGCTGAGATCCACCAGAAAGTGAGTGCCCCACCATGTTTCAAGGGGTTTTATTTCCATCAGCTCAACTATTGTGTTGGTTAATAGAGGATTTTGTCTCCAAAAGAAAGTTATTATAAAAAGCAATCTTGTTACAAGCATTTCCAGACCACAGTAGGCTTAAGAATGACCTTTTCTGCCTTATAAAGAGCCTTGTGTGAGCTCTGGTGTAGTGAAAGAGTGTTTCTCTTGTTCTGACTTGTCATCAAGAGCAGTCTGTTTACAAGATGAAATGGACTAACTTGGAAACGCAAGAGCTTGGGGAAAAATCACTGCAGGTTCAAAGATGCAAGGACGGAACCCATGGAGGTGAAATCACTTGCCCCACATCTCACAACTACTGAAAGAGACACTGGGCCATACACACACATTTTGTTACTCCCACGCCAGTTGTTTTTTCATTGGGTCTTGTCTAAACGTAAGTTCAATTTCGTATTAAACATATTCCTCTACATGTTCTCCCTGGATCCCTAGAGAGGGGGGAAGCAAGGTGGACTTATAGACCACTAAGGCTAGATGGTGAAGTGCTTCCGGAGAGGGAAAGAAGAAAGCTGAGATGGTTACTGCATGTCTACAGCAGAAACCTGGTTAATGAGTAAAGACTGGATAGCAATTAAATATATAATATATATGAGAATATAAACTGAGTTATATGAGAATATAAACTGAGAACCAAATGCTTTAAGTGCTTTGAGTGAATTTATTATCATTATCATCATCATCATCAATGTTAGGGAATCAGAGAGTTAAAAAATATATAAATGGATGGAATTACCAAAAGTATTCAAGCGGAATGTCAAGGGTCCCCCCAACATATAACACAGTCCCCAAATCTGAGAATCCTCCCCTTGCTTCCTGCGGCTTGTGTGGATGAACATGTAAGGGCTGACTGTGCCATCATCAGACAGGACTGACTTCAGCCAATAAATAATCCCTTACTCAGTGAGTTAGGGTGGAAAGTGGGTCTTCTACCCTCCAAATGTGGCAAGTGGCCACCAAATGACACACGCAGACAGAGGCTGCAGGAAACGGGGCTCTTCTGGAATATTACCATCTGGATAGACATGAGGGTGAGGCTGCTGAGTCAAAGGGCAGGAAAGAACTGGATTTGGTGTCAGGAAATCTGAGCTGAAGTGCCTGCTCTACCAGTGACTCACTGGATGACCTTGACAATGGTACAAGTGTCCTTCTGTAAAGTGAAAGTGGTGATCCCAGCTCTTGGATCACAACAGAACTGATTTATGGCTGGGAAGAGATAAGGCAAGTGGAAATGTTTTTGTTCATTCATTTATCTTAGGCACTGTGCTAGGCTTTTGGAGAGTACACAAACATAAAACAATTTCATGAATAACTTTATAATTATAATCATAGTAAGTGCAATGGAAGGTTGATGTACAACCCGAAGGGGCCCATTCTTGTCTGGACCGTGAAGGAAGACACCATCAGTGTGAGTGTGACATTCTACGACTTCATAAAGCCTTTGAAATGCATGGCTCATACCAGGTTCTTCTTTCCCAAACCTGGTGCCATTTAGTAGGATTTGCCCTGACATAGCTAATTCTTCACCTTTCTGGCATAAAGGTTAGGGTTTAGGGAATTTGATTTTTAAAAAAATTTTTTAATTTCTTATTCTTTTGAGACAGAGTCTCACTTTGGTTGCCCCCTGTAGAGTGCTGTAGCATCATAGCTCACAGCAACCTCATACCCCTGGGCTCAAGCGATTCTCTTGCCTTAGTCTCCTGAGTAGCTGGGATTACAGGCACCTGCCACAATACCCAGGTATTTTTAGAGGCAGGGTCTCCCTGGAGCTCAGGCTGGTCTTGTACTTGTGAGCTCAGGCGATCTGCCCACTTCAGCCTCTCAGAGTGCTGGGATTACAGGCGTGAGCCACAAGGAATTTTATTTCTTAATGGACTCTTCAAACAGTGTCACTCAGTTGGGAATACACTTTTATATAGATCTAAAAAAAGACCACTGGGAGAAAAACTAACATTTATTGAGCTCCTTCTATTTGCCAGGCAATTGATTCTTACAATAACCTGTAGGGATAGTGTTAAGCTTACCATTTTAGAGATGAGGAATCTGAGGCACGGACAAGTTAAATCTTTTCTTAACCCAAGTTCACAAAGAACCCAGATGATTCTCGAAGCCCCAGACAGACTCTTTCCATGGCTGTTGTACAAATGCCTAGATGGGGACTTTTTATTACTGGCTTCCTCTGAGATGTGGATTTTCCAGTTTTCTAGATGCTGTGATCCTTTATTTGTTGATCACAGGCACACTGTGCCAGTTCTGGCAGTCAAGTAATTCTCAGCAGAGGAGATGGCTCTGTCCTCCTCTCCAAGCCCCGTGGGATGACTGAGGGACCCTGCACTCTGATCAGTGCAGAAAGCGTCTGGCAAAAGGAGACCTCAGAGCTTTGATTGACATAGTTCTCCAGCAAAGGAGGAGAACGTGGACCCTGCCACATAGGTCCTTGTCATATTAATGAGCTCTGCTCTGACCAAGGAAAGGGGTGAAGGGAGAGGAGGGGAGGAAGGAAGGAAAAGCCCAAGCCTCATCTTTGACTAAACAGTGGCTGAGGGAACCTCTAGGCTAAGACTTGCATGGACCCATCGATTCGAATACATGCGTCCAGTCTTTCAAAATATAGTTTTGTAATTCTATTCACATCTGCTTCTTCACCTTCACTGCAATGGCATGGAGTCATAACCTCTGTAAGAACCCTAGCTACCCTGCTTAGTTTCAGGCAGGATCAGCTGGAGGACAGAGAAGCACGGGGGAAAGGATGCCAGACTCCTGGCTCTGCCAGGAACCAGCCCTGGGACCTCACTTAGCAACCCTGTGCATGCCTCTGTTTTCTCATCTAGAAGTTAGAATGTCTACCTGCACACAGGGTTGGGTAAAGAATAAGGCCATATATGTGAACGTGCTTTGGGGGAGAGGGGGGAAGCACTTAACTTACGTAAGATATCACTCCTAAGAGTGTGCTTGAAACAAGAGAGGAAGTGTGTCTGATCCCAGCCTTGGTTACTAATCTAAGAAATGGGCCGGCCTAAGTGGCTTGTACTTGTAATCCTAGCATTTGGGAGGCCAAGGCAGGAGGATTGCTTGAGCCCAGGAATTGGAGACCTGCTTGGGACATAGCAAGACCCTGGCTCGGTACCTACAGCTCAATGTTAGGGTGCTGGCCACATACACTGGGACAGGCAGGTTCAAACCAAGTTTAGACTTGCTAAACAACAATGACAACTACAAAAAAAAAAAAAAAAAAATAGCTGGGCGTTGTGACAGGTGCCTGTAGTCTCAGCTACTTGGGAGGCAGAGGCAAGAGAATTGCTTAAGCCCAAGAATTTAAGGTTGCTATGAGCTATGAGCCATGGCACTCTGCCAAGGATGAGAAAGTGAGACTGTGTCTCAAAACAAAAAGAAAGAAAGAAAGAAAGACAGAAAGAAAGAAAGAAAGAGAGAAAGAGAGAGATCTTGTCTCTAAATAAACTTAAAAATTAACTAGTCATGATGGTGCACACTTGTAGTCTCAGCTACTCTGGAGGCTGAGGCAGGAGGATTGCTTGAGCCCAGAAGTTGGAGGCTGTAGTGAGCTATGATGATGCTACTGCACTCCAGCCTGCACAAGAGCCTATATCAGTGGTTCTCAACCTGTGGGTCACGACCCCTTTGTAACGATGAAAATACATCCTGCATATCAGATATTTACATTACAAGTCATAACAGTAGCAAAATTGCCATTATGAAGTAGCAACAAAAATAATTTTATGGTTGGGGGTCACCACAACATGAGGAACTGTATTAAAGGGTTGCAGCATTAGGAGGCATTAGGAAGGTTGAGAACCACTGACCTGTATGTATAAAAAAGTGAAGTAAACCTTAGTGCAATAGTTTTACTTCTTTTTTCTTTTTAGGTAAATTACCTGGAACACCATGGTTACCTGACATCAGGACACTTAGGCAATATCATTAGACTATATTAGCTTAAGGCTCTTCACAACCATCCCTCTATTTCACATCTGCTGGTTGGATCTACTCACCTCTAACCTCAGAGGTTTGGTCCATATCCTGTTCTTCTTGTTCTCTGTCTGAAGCACTGTCCCCTCTCACCCCTGTCTTTGCACTCACAAGCCACATTCCAACAAGCTCACAAGTGCCAACATCAAGTGATACCAAATCTGATAACTTCTACCCAGTCAGGAAGGCAGAATGCTATAGAGAAAGAGCTTTGGCATTGCGTGAACTTGGGTTTTGAAACTCAACTCCACCACTGATTGCCCTGTGTGACTCCTGACAAATCACTTAACCTATCAGAGTCTCAGTTTCCTCCTGGTTAAAGGGATGAGGGCCACAGAGTAAGTATGCCCCCAAAGGAAGGGAGGCAGGAATAAATCTAATAAGCCAGGCGTGTGCTGACCCCAGCATGGTGGCACATAATAAGCTCTGAGTAAACAGTAATCGTCTTCTGTGAAAGGTCCTGACTGGCCAGGGTGAGGAGGGGGAGCTATTTATTCCCAAAGTTCCAACCCTGGTTTGGGCAACCTCACCAGCTTCCATGAACTATCAGGGACAAAAGAGTATATCTATGCTTTCCCCCATAATTCCACACATTGCTCTCCCACAGAATGTAACTTTGGCCATAACAAACTTAGTCTTACTATTGAAGTTGCCTTCTAAGCAAGTAGATTTAGAATCACTTTGCCCCAGGAAATGCCTGGTCAGTGGAATTTTGGAGGTAGGAGGTATTCTTGTACTCAGAGATGCCACATACCATTGGAATAGGCTGGTAATTTCCTCTTGCTTGGACACTTTAGTTCTCTACGTTCTCAGGAATTTATGAACTGACCCCTTCATTTTAGGTGTTTTCAAAAAAACTGGGAAGCAACCCCCAGTTGCTTGCATTTCAGGTTGCATTTGTCTCCCCTGGATAGAGGGTGCTAGGAGCCCACAGCGTGACTCTCTGCCTTCTCTCCCCGCTGGAGTTTGCACACTGAGCTGGGCCGTCTTGTTTAGGCTCCGGTGCCTGACAAACAGCTCAGCGGGGCTGAGAACCAGAGCAGTTCACATTGCCGGCTTTGTGGTGTGGACAGATGAAAGCTGGTGAGCTTCCCGATAGACCAATTGAGTTGAGTTGCCTCTCTGGCCAGCCCTCGCATGGATCCAGCTTCTTTGCAGAGCCTTAGAAAGGTGTATCCAGTGGCCAGCGGCACAGGTGGGCAGCCAAGGCAACAGACTCAAGGTACTTCCCCCAGGAGATGCTACATAACAAGCTCACAAGCCCAGTGAACACAATCTGAGCTATGGAATTACTTTCTGCCCATCGCACTTGAAATAGGGTTGGGGGGCTCACTTGACAATGTTTATAACTTGATTATTTATGCAGACATCTCAGTTTTTAACACAGATATGTAAAACTTGGTTTGGATATTGCATACCTCTATTTTTCCTACTATCCAGCATTTTGCAGGTGGTAGTAATGATGGCAAGATAGAATTAGGGTTCTCACAAAATGTTCAAAGAATCAGAAACTTTGAACCACTCAGAGACTTGGGCTCTCTTTAAATTCCATTTCCCCTGGGGGTCATGGGGAAAGAGAAATACCTCAGCCATTCCATTTTTATGACAGGAACTGTGTCACTTAATCCCAGTGAAAATTGGTAAAATTCTTTTGAAATGTTCAGGAAGCACATCATAGTCCATAATTACAAAGTTTATCGGTGCTTGAAACTATAGTTGTTTGTTTCTAGCGGGGACGTAAGACCTGTCTATGATAAGGTAAGTTCCCGGGTTCATTTCACCTCTGAGAGAAGAAAAACAAGTCAACACAGACCCAGTTTATAGGAAAGGAATCAGTTCAGAGATAGTAAATGAGAGAAATCCCATCCCAATAGGTCTTCTACACCTAGCTGTCATCAGAAGGGAAATGCTAAGAACTGGGAAGAGCAGAAAAAACTTATACAAAGAGCAGTACTACCTTGTAGCTGTTGTCCAGACAAAATGGGAGGAACTAGAGGTGACTCCGTGGGCCTCCACCAGGGGAAAAGCAACATGGGAGTTTTGTAAAGATCCTATGCAGAGAGCCTGATGCTGGGCAAAGCTCGCCTGGCCAAGACTGGAAACAGAACTTTAAATGTTGAACTGGAATAGGGAAACACTGCAGCCAAATGATTTTTATACACAAAATTATTCAGAGTAAATTTTTAAAAGGAAAACAAAAGGCCCAATAATCCATCCTACCTGACAATAAGTCTTCAATCTTGCATGTTCCATTCTTCTTGCCCATGTCAACAAAAAATTTTACCTGGTGACTAGGGAGAAAATATGCCGTATTGTTTACTACTTAAAAAAAATAAATAAATAACACTGGGGCTCAGGGCTCATAGCACAGTGATTACAGCACCAGCCACATGCACTGAGGTTGGCAGGTTCCAAATCGGCCAAGGCCAACTAAACAACAATGACAACTGCAACAATAACAAAAAAAAATAGTCGGGTGTTGTGGCAGGCCCCTGTAGTCCCAGCCACTCGGGAGGCTGAGGCAAGAGAATTGCTTAAGCCCAAGAGTTGGAGGTTGCTGTAAGCTGTGATGCCACAGCACTCTACCCAGGGTGACATGGTAAGACTGTCTCAAAACAAACAACAACAAAAAATAACATTGGATTATAAACATTTCCCTACATTTCTATATAGTCTTACTGTAACATCAACAAAATCTTAAGACAAATTTCAAGAAGTCATGAAGCCTGTGATACTCATGATTTAAAACAGGAGTCATGTTTCTCAAGTGACTGCCTCAAGATGGTTGGGGAAGTCCTAGAAGAGCAGCAAAGATACATATTTTCTGAAAGATCCAGATAAATATGGCGATGGGTAGACTGTTGTGAAGTCAGTGTTGATGGCTTGATTGGGACAGAGGAAGTGAGTGCACCCATCTTGCTGGCCACGTGGAGAAGTATGGCCTCTAGAAGGGGCCCAAGCTCACAGCCAAGGGCAGAGGCGGCCACAGTGCATGCATGTCAACAAGTCTTTAAGTCTGCATGCTGAATGGTGTTTCATCAATAGTCTCTCTAAAGAAGCTTCTAGATCTCACAGCTTCTAATAGAGCTCAAGAGCCAGGACCAAGACAAAAGATTCTTCACTGAGGGAAAAGGTTGGGGGAAGTCATCAGACCTGGGCATTTAATTCCTGTCTCACTTCCAGGCGCTGTCAGCTAACCTCCTCCCACTCACTCACAGCTCTCCCTTCTCTCTCTTCTGCTTTATTTCATTGATTCCACTCCCTGTAACATCCTTTTCCTTCAGCCTACAGATTCAGTGAGCTGTAGTCTTCCGGTTCCACATGGTAAGTACTATCCCGGGGGGATCTAAGGCAGACGTCAGAGGAGGAAGCAAGTCAGACCTCGCCGAGAGATTGGCAAGAGCATTAGGAGGTTCACAAGGAAGATAGTGTCCCAAGAAACAGGTGACATTTTCACATGTTCCATTTCTGTATTGTTTGGATTTTTTTTTTTTTTTTTTTTTTTTTTTTTTTTTTTTGAGACAGAGTCTCACTGTGTCCTCCTCGGTAGAGTGCCCAGAGTTCACAGCAACCTCAAACTCTTGGGCTTAAGCGAGTCTCTTGCCTCAGCCTCCCGAGTAACTGGGAATACAGGCGCCCGCCACAATGCCTGGATATTTTTAGAGACAGGGTCTTGTTCTTGCTCAGGCTGGTCTTGAACCCATGAGCTCAGGCAATCCACCTGCCTCAGCCTCCCAGAGCGCCTGGCTTTATTTGCATGTTTTTAATAGCAAATGTGTTGCAAATTAAATTTTTAAAGAGTGAAAGAGGGGAATGTTTTCTGAGAGAAAAAAAAGAAGCTGTCAGTAGTACCAACAGAAGCAGCAGCAAGGCCTTGGACAACAGGTTCTGCAAACCGTAGAGAGAACAGGAGCCAGAGGAAGCCAGGGAAAAGAGCAGGTTGGGGGGTGCGGGGAGAAACAGGGACTGGATGAGAGGGGTCATTTGAAAACTTTTGCAGAAAGCTGGGCACTGTGGCTCACGCCTGTAGTCCTAGCACTCTGGGAGGCCGAGGCTGGTGAACTGCTTGAGCTCAGGAGTTGGAGACCAGCCTGAGCCAGCGCAACATCTCATCTCTAAAAACAGCCAGGGTTGTGGCAGGGGCCTGTAGTCCCAGCTACTCAGGAGGCTGAGGCAAGAGGATCTCTGGAGCCCAGGAGTTTGAAGTTGCTGAGCTATGACACCATTCTACCGAGGGCAACAAAAAATTTGTCTCAAAAAGAAAGAAAAAAAGAAAAGACAACTTTAGCAGAGAGGTCAAGGAGAGAGAGCAAGAGCAGGGTACGAGGCAGAGGGTAAGGAGAGTGGCTGTTTCTGAAGCCAGGAGGAAGTTCTGATGGAGGAGAGCCGGCAAATAAGTGGAACGAGAGCAGTGAGAGAGCAGTTAGGTGACACTGAAGAGTTTTTAAAACTCTTTGTTATGGGAAACTTCCAAACACATTAAAAAAGTAAACAATACGGTTATAATGAACCCCTACACCCTGTCACCCCTTCCCCAAATTATTATGAAACAAGTTTAAATAATTCACATTATTTTGGCGGCTCTAAACTTCAGCATGCAGAGCGTGGAGGGATTGTTAAAACTCAGATTGCTGGGCCCGCCCCCCAGAGTCTCTGATTCAGCAAGTCTGGAGTGGGGCTGAGGATTTTTTTTTCTAGCAAGTTCCCAGGTGATGCTGATGTCGCTGGTCTGGAGGCCACACTTTGAGAACCATTGTATTATTTCATCTGCACACAATTTCCCTTTTGAAAATGACTGTCCAAAGGCCAGACACAGTGGCTCATGCCTATAATCCTAGCACTCTGGGAGGCGAAGGAGGGTGGATCTGCTTGAGCTCATGGGTTCGAGACCAGCCTGAGCCAGAGTGAGACTGTGTCTCTAAAATAGCCAGGCATTGTGGTGGGCACCTATAGTCCCAGCTACTCAGGAGGCTGAGGCAAGAGAATGGCTTAAGCCCAGGAGTCTGAGGTTGCTGTGAGCTATGACACCAGGTTATCAGGGCGACAAAGTGAGACTCTGTCACAAAAGAAAAAAGAAAAAAGACTATCCTATTTCAACATAATCTGGATGTTGCCACCACACACAAAAATCAATAATAATGCCTTTTATATCATGTTTTCCTAATTGTCCTCTAAGTAGTTTTGTTAACCATTTATTTGAACTGTGATCCAAACAGGGTCTGTGCATTGCATTGCAGTTGGTGAATATGTCTCTCTATGTTCTTTTCATCAATAGGTAGAGTTTGAATTAGCAGCGTGAGAAATAGTCGGAGCAGTGGTTTAGAGAGGTGTGCAGAAAGGGGTCACAGAAAGAGCCCCAGCACTGGGTTGGGATCCCAGCCTTACCATTTACTTGATGAGAGAGTCACCTAAGTACTCTGGGCCTCATTTTCCACATTTCTAAAGTGAAGATAATAAGCCCATTCATGAAATTCTTCAATAATTATATGAAAATTAGGCCTATGGGGCATAATATCTAACATATTAGGGCTAAGGAATCAGAAGCTCTGTGACCTTGGGCAAGTACTTAACTTCTGTAAACTCCAGTTTCCTAATTAACAAAAATACAGCTAATAATAGTACTTACTTTATAGGGTTGTAAGGGAGCTAAGGAGTATACCCAGCTTAAGTGCAGTGTCTAACATGGGTAATAAATTGAGCTCAGTTCACACTGTACTCTTTTCCCCTGTTGCAATAGTGGCTGAATAAAACCTGGCCTGGCCGCCTTTACTAGGGTCTGGCTTTGTTTGTTATTGACAAGCCCCAGAACAGCTCTCTGCCTTTTTGTTTCCCTACAGCCTGTCAGAGTTTGGTATTATCCAATTTGTTAATTTTGCCCGTCTCGGGGGTAAAAAGAGCTATTTTGCTATTGTTTGAATTTTCATCTAATGGTTAGTGAGGTTGGGCAGAACTAATGGATTTTCTTTGGTGAGTCAGATATCCTTGCCCATTTTTCTACTGTATTTTTTTCTGATAATTTTTTTTCTAGGTAATAAACCCTTGATGGTTTTGAAAGTCTCAAATATTTTTTCTCAGGGTGTCACCTATCAGTTCATTTTGATAACAATATCCGTCATTATCATTAATTTTGACATAGTCAAATCCATCTTGTCCACCACAGTGGCTCATGCCTGTTTTCCTAACACTATGGGAGGCCAAGGTGGGAGGATTGCTCAAGTTTGAAACCAGCCTGCACAAGAAGGAGACCTCATCTCTACTAAAAATAGAAAAACTAGCCAGGTGCCACGGTGTGTGCCTGTATTCCCGGCCACTCTGGCAGCTGAGGCAAGGGGATCACTTAATCCTAGGAGTTTGGGATTGCTGGGAGCTATGATGATGCCACTGCATTCTACCCAGGGCTACCAAGCATGACTCTGTCTCAATAAGCAAAAACAAAAAGACACCCCCCCCAAAGAAAAACCAAATCCATCAATTTGGGGGGGAAATATGGTTGTATTTTCTAGATCTTCTTTTTTTTTTATTAAGTCATTTGTACATAGATCATAAATACATTTATGCCATTATGGGATTCGATGTGTTGATTATTTGTACAAATTGGAGTGCTTACATCCTACTAATCAACATAGCTTTCATCTCATTTACCCAATCACAGCATTAAGACATTTGTGT